>CAAKHD010011746.1:0-15199 GCA_901007705.1 Fistularia tabacaria
CCCGTCCCCTCTTCCCCCCTCCCCCCTCATCCCTCCCTCCATCCCTCCCTCCATCCATCCATCCATCCATCCATCCACCCATCCATCCATCCATCCATCCATCATCCATTCATCCATCCATCCATCCATCCATCGATCCTTCATCCTTCATCCCTTCATCCATCCATCAATCCATCCATCCCTTCATCCATCCATCCATCCATCCATCCATCCATCCATCCATCCATCCATCCATCCATCCACCCATCCTGAGCCTCTGAATGGCAGAAGATACTGGGACTACAGGTTGAGTGCTTTGAGCTCCAGCGCAGCAGCTGTTTTCTTCCCAGAGAGAGAGGCTTTGCTTCTGTATCTCCACCGTGTTACACGGACCGCAAACACGCGTCCCGGCTCGTTTCCTCACGGCCGTAGATTGCGAGGCTGTGAGCACAACCCAAGCTAGATGCTTGCGATTGGTCGTTGTCCTGGTGGCGCCGGTGAGCCCGCCAGGACTGACGAGTGAGTTCATCCGCTCAAAGCATCGAAGATCCCTCAGTCGGACCGTCGGCGAGGCGTCGGGCCGCGTGAGAACGTGCTAATGTGCTAGTGTGCTAACGTGCGCAAATCCGAGTTCAGCAAAGTGGACTGGTTTGATTTACCGATGAGACCTGTTTCGGAGACCGTCACCAAATCACCGTTGTTATGGTAACACGATGACTCGTGGCGCCGACAAACCGATTATCGTGCGTTGGGTTTGGGGTCTGGAAGCAGCGATTTGTACGGGAGCAGGTTTTCATTCAAGCCAACGGCGACGGAGAGCTGCAGTTTTTGCTAATGCAGTGTACTGTGTCAAGCTAATGGCTCTGAAACTGTTGTAAAAAACACAAAAACCAGCTGCTTCATGTGACTTTCAGTCAGAAAACGTGGGCTTGATGCAGCTCTTTACCTGAGGGCTGGAAGAAACGTTGTAAAACAGCAAAGACCAAACCTCACTTCCAGTAATAATCCGGAGAACGGCGAAGGGGCCGCTCGTTAATTATGCATTAGCCAGGCTAGCAGAGGAGATGGAGCCGTGAAACCCACACCTTGTAAAAAAAAAACGCCCCCACGGACCAACACCACTCGGATGCAGTTGGAATAGTGCTTTTTTTTTTTTTTCTTCCCGAACAAGCGTTCCCGCCTCGATAAAATTTTATTCTCGCTGGGAAAGGCACGGCTCGGGGAAGTAGCTCCATGATAATCGGAGGGAAGATACGCGGCAATGTCCTCCTCAGCAGGTTGGTGGCACAGCAGCCTCAGCCTTCGGCCTACATGTGCGGGCTGTGATGGGGAAGGCGTGGACGGCGCCTCCTGGAAGCCCGGAGAGCCGCCATTTATCAGCCGCCTTTATATCAGCGTTCTCTGTCCCGGTGCTTCCACCTCCGGTTGAACTTTGAAAAAAGGCGATGGAGCGGCGGATAGATGACCCGCTCTCCTCCGGAGGGGCCGGTGACCAATCACCGTTTCATCGTGAGAGAAACCAAAAGCCCGCCTCTTTAAAATGACAACTTTTTACGATCGGCCGGATGGAAACAGTCCCACGGAGGTTTCGGGCCCAAATGTAAATCGCCGCGCTCCCCTCGCCGAGCGTCCTTGAGAAATGTCGTTTTAATATATTTCCAGGGGGATCCGGACAATATCCTCGGTTAAATTCTGATCACACGAAAAATCCCCAAAGCAAGAATTTCAATCATCTGACCGCCGTACGGTTACCGTGGTAACCTGCGCGGGACTAGAGAAATGCATTTTCCGCCGGCCACCTGAGCGCCGTCCGCCTGCTCAGCCATCCCAAAGTCACATGGTGCGATTCGCCGGCTCTGCTGAGCGTCCCTCATTCTGACCTTTGCGTTACCCGCATAATTAACGTCCTCGTGCCTAAATTTCAGCTATTCACGCCGGGCCGCTCCCAGAGGACGTCCGTCCGTGATCCACCACGATTGGCAGTAACCGGAGGCTTAACACCGGAGCGTCTTTCATTCCTGGGAAGGTCTCGCGTTGGGTTTCGGCGGCATGAGGAGCCCCGCACATGGAATAAAGTAGCCGGGGCCAAGCGTTGGTGATGATTATGCTTGCTGTAAAGCGCCAGAGGAGGACACGCGCCTCTAACCTTGGATTCGGCCTCGGCTCGCCGGGAGCGAACGGCGGCCGGCTAATGGGGCGGGATGGGCGCGGAGAGAGCACTCGGGAGCCTCGTGAAAGCAAACCCTCGTCTCATACATAATCGAGCGGCCTCCTCCGTTGCCTAGCATCATCGGCGGGCGGGAAGAAGCTCGCCGTATCGGCCGCGTCTGCCGACCTGCTAACGTGGCGGACCGGCTAACAAAAAAAAAAAAAAAAAAAACCCCGATTCCCGTTCCTTCTCGTGTCACCCGCGGCAACATCTCTAATGTGACGCTTCCACGCATGCAGATGGGCTCGGCCGGTCCATTTCTGCAGGAGACGGGGGGAGAATGTGCAGATGCTTCACAGCCTCTAATCCTATTTGAAGTCGGGCCTGCTGTTTGTTTCCCCGTGTTGGCCCTATCAGTCACACTTAGATGACGCCTGAGGGGAGGTAATACGGCGAGATTGGGCCTGAGCGGCACCGCAAAGTTGCCAGGGCAGACGGGGGACTGCGGGGAGACTGTGTGAAGTGCAGCCAGAGGTTGGGCTCGGCGTGGATGGATGTGTACTGCTAATGAAGAGGGATGAGATGAATCGGATTCTCGGGGGGGGAGAAAGGAAACGTCTCTCTCTCAGACGCGCCGCGGATTATGAGCCGCAAACGGCGGCCGGTGATAAACGTTTTTTTTTTCTGCAGTGTCTCCACTTTTAAATGTTCCAAGTGAGACGGAGTTAAACTCAGAAGAATAGTGCGCGCTGATATACGGCGCGAGGGGGAATGTGCTGACAGGATACGCCGCAGCTCTCCATCCGCCGCCGCCGCCGCCTTCAAATAAATTCTGCGATAGGCGGCGCGTCCGCGGCGCGTATCGGCGGTAATGGATTCCAGCAGGCGCCGAACGAGGTCCCCGGAAGATGCAAGGATAGACGGGCGGCGTTGGAGAACGTCCCCTCCTGACGGGACAGCCGTGTCAACGGGGATGATTCACTCCCACTATTTTTAAGCTTTCCGGCAGATACTTTTAATGCGACGGCTTTTTCAAACCGCGGTGATGGATGTCACATTAGGAGTCAGGGAGTGCGGCTCTCTCCCTCTGCCTATCGCAAATAAATAAAACATCGGCGTGATCTAATTTTAGGGCGTTCTGTCCCGGGCGCTTCGATGCCACTGCGCTAAAAATCAATAAGCGGACGGCGGGGGTTTCTTTTCGCGCGTCCGGCCGGATGCATGACGGGAACGGGAGCCAAAGGAGAAATTTTCATCCAGGCTCGACATCGCCGGCTAATGAGCGCTGAGCGTCTCATCATATCGGGGAGAAAAATCCAAAAGAAAAGGGGGTGGGCATGCGTTGCTCTTCAAGCTAGCATGGAAGCCATTAATAAAACTTTAATCGGCAGCAAGGTGGTGCAGGGCTGTGCCTGTGCCCCCCCGCCTCAACAAAACAACTGTTAGCACTCAGACGATATCTGCTTTCTCTATTATGCCCGCTAATGAAGATAAATGGCTAAAGATGTCAGATCACGGCGGATTTACATAATGCAACCAGCAGCTTGTAGTGCAGGGAGAGCGAGACAGACAGTTAGAGGGGCCCATTAAGAGGTTTAAGATTTTCCAGCAGCACCAGGCTCCTTAGATATGCACACATACGTGTGTGTGTGTGTGTGTGTGTGTGTGTGTGTGAGAGAGAGATTATCTATGGCAGCTGATCATACGTCACATTCATGGAGCCGCAAAACAAGGGGTGACATAATCGTGATTTATGTACCGGCATCGGAGGTATAAATAGACATGAGACCCAGTCGCAGCCTAAATGCGTTCGTGTTCTGTCTTGACGTATTTGTCAGTACGTTTAAAATGGTCGCCGAGCCCACTTTTCCCTCGGAGTCCATTCGTCAGAAAAGCCGCGGCGCCGTCACTCCCGGTCACTGGTTCGTTCTCATCCGTCCGTCCGTCCTCGACACGGCTTGTCTTGCACTCGGGATGGCGGGGCTGCTGGAGCCCGTCCCGGCCGTCACCGGGCGAGAGGCGGCTTCCAAACCGGGCCGGTCGCCGGTCGATCGCAGGACGTTCCGGAACGAACGACCCGTCGACCTCTCATTTACGAGCCGTACAGGGACACGCAACCATCCACGCGTCCGGACAATGCAGGGTCTCCGTGAACCTCCTGCATGCGTGGGAGGAACCCGGAGAACCCTGAGGAACCCCACGCAGACACGGAGAGAACACGCAAACCCCATCGAAGCAGGGACCTTCTCGCTCTGAGCATCGACCGCGGTGCCGCCTGCTCATTTTCATTTAAAGGAAATCAGCTTCTGCAGACGTGGAGCTGAGAAAGCAGCACTTCTACCGGTGCCTGTCCTGGAAGCACGATGAAGTGGAGCGCGGGTTTCACTTCCCCGTGTTCCTCACCGTCAGAGTAGCTGCCGCCGTGGCCGACGGCAGGAGGAGGAGGAGGAGCCCCCGCGGGTGGGATCGGGGGCTCGTGGCCACGGCGGCCCCGCAGGCTCTGCAGGCCCTCCCTGCTGGCTCGTTTCGAGTGGTGCGGCGAGAACGGACGGCGAACAGATCATCAAAAGTCCGATTTGACATTGGTGTTTTTAAAGGACCAAGGAAGCCAGCGGAGCTTCGGCGGGCCGGATAACCGACGGGGAAGCACGTGTGGACTCCTCGCGCCCCTCCTGCGTCGCCAGCGCGCTCCGCTCCGGTTACCCTAAATCATCTGTGATCCCTCGCCGCCATTCAGGGGCTCACAGCTTCTCATCAGCCGGCGAGGCCTTTGATATGGAGAGGTGCGAAACCAGCGCTCGCCACTGATCCGCAGCACCGGCAGCTCACCGGCCCGGTAATTCAGTTTGCAGTCTCCGGTTTGTGAACTGATTACTTTGCTTTGGCTCGATAAATTGGTGTCTGGAGGGCGTCTCTCTCTCTCTCCTGTGCTTCTCAAAAAAAGCCTCCATCAAGCGTAATATGGTGGGGTGATGGGACGGCATGGCGGATGACCCGCCGTCTACGGCCACCTGCGAGGCCGGGGGTCCGGCATCCGCAGAGCTCAGCTGATAGACGGATGCTTGTCCGCTCGTCCCCCCGACCGGGGAAGCAAACCGTTTTCAACAAACTCCAGGAGCTGAAAACCTCGGGTGTGAGAGCGGCGTGCCGCAGGTCCAAGGTCAGATATCTGAAGCGCAGCTCGGCAACCGCATCAGTCCGCTCCACGTGAGGCTTGGCCGCGCTCTCTGATCGTCGGCTGAGATTACATGCTTTGTAGCTCGCTAGCCTGTAGGACTTCACCGGTGCAGCGGGAGGTTGTGCTTGAAAAGGGGCTTAAGGGTAACCAGCCGAGGTAAATATAGCAACGTTTCCCTGGAAATGCTAGATTCTGTCCGACCAATCAAAACACGCGGCGCAGAAGTATTCAACGGTGACGTCTGCGGGGCTCGTAGCCGGTCGGAACGCCAAACGGGGTGAAAAAGAGGGCGGTTGCATGGAAGCTCCACCTGCATCTTTGTATCTCCTCTGCACACCGACAGGAGCCGTCTGCATGCAGCGCTTCCCCGGGCCCGTCATTTCAGACCAATAAATTCCTGGAAACGAGGGAACCTCGAAGCCACGGAATCCACGAGAGGACAGTCAGAGCGGGCGGATAGCATGTGAATACAAACATAGCCGTTAGCCTGTCGTCCATCCCCATCGGGGCATTAGCCACTGGATTGACATTCAGTGAAGCCAGTCTGACACTTCCATCCAAATGCTGTCCCACCCTGACCGAAGATCACTTGGCGACCAGCAACGACTGTGCTCCCTGTGCAAGACACCTCCGGAGGTAGCTGATGGCCAAAAGTGTATCGTGCAACACATACGCTGATAAACACGGTAAACAAGATGTATTCTGAACACATCAAAATAAATGGCATCGTTTCCGTACGACTGAGTGCGGCATCATTGTTTAAGCCGCAGCGAGTGGAAAAAGTAGCGGCTTTTCGTCCGGAAATGGCGGTTTGTGTGGAACATGTTTACTGTTGGCGGATCGGTTTAAAAGTAGCAGCTGTTGGCGGAACAACAGGATGCTACACGGCTACCGGGGACGACGCGCTCATTAGCGCTCATCCATTAGTGCACGCCGTCGAGCCGAGCGACCGTTTTCCGTCTCGCCCTCTCATGCAACCTCCAACCTCCTCCGACCCCTCTCTCGGAGCTCCGTATTCGCCGCCGGCCCGCCGTGTCTAGACAGCGTCCGTCCCCGCTTTCCGTGGCACGCCGGCGATCGATGAATCACCCGGGGCGACACGCGCCGCGCACACCGGCCCTGTCGTTTCTATCACCTACGCTGTAAATGAGTGCTATCACAGCGGGGGAGGGGGCGCCGGGCCATCGACGCGCCGCAGGTCCCACGGGTTGATTCTGCGCACGGACAAACGCCGGCTTCAAGGGAAAGGGTAACTGAAGGGCAACTTCATCCCGGAAGGTTAGAACACAACAAATGAATTACTTATGGTGTTGTGAGATGCCGTTACAGCTGAGGTGCCGTCACCGACATCCTGGCGCCCGCAGCCGTCCCTCCCCGAACCCCGACGGCTGGTGTAAAACAGCGTGGGCGGGCGAGCGGGCGAGCGGACCCGCAGCCGCGCTTTGTAATCCGGCGGGCCGGCCGAAGTCCGCGCGTAGGCCGTGTTAACACGCAATTAAAAATGGGAGGAAAAAAAAAACCCCGAAATGTTGTTTAAATATTTCATCAGCTCTCAGAGGACGGGGGGAGTTTGAGCGCATGAGCAGAAGGACGACGGGCGTTTGTATGCAGGGGAGGTGTTGCTTGTTGAGACCACTAATCCCGCAGGAGACGCTTTTGGAGCCTTAAGGCGGCGAAATTGTATTTTCCGGGGTCGTGGCTGAGGTTGTGGGGAAGGTGTGAGTTCACGTTAGGGTAAGGGTGAGTGTGTGTGAGTGTGTGTGTTTAGATCCTGACCAAACAAACGGGGGGGGGGTTATCTCGGGTTTTTTATTTATTTTCTCCAGATACACCGAGAGCTGCAATCACGGCCACGCTGAAAAATGTAAGAAGGACGTGCGGGGGGGGGGGGGAATTCATCAGGGGGACAGAATAAATGGGAGATGGAGGACGCGGCCAAGGTCGTCCTTTCTCCGTGCTCCGCGACCTCCATCCGAGGCCGGCACCACCGCGGATCTCACTCATATTCCTGACGTGTCGCAGGAGGCGGAGAAAGCGCCCTCCTCTCTCTTTCTGTTCCATGGAGGCGTAATGGACGCCAAAGACGGCGGGCAGCGGAAAGAACTTGAAAACAAAATACCTCTGGATTGAGAAGGACGGGCCCAATTCATCCCTTTGACTTCTCGGCGGTTTGGTTTCGTCGCTGTCGTGATTGCGTGATTAGATTCCGCCTCCGGACACTCCATCGCCATTATCTCAAATCCGAGAATTTTAGTTTTCTCTTCGGAGCCAAAGGGCCATCGTCGTTAATGAGTGCCTGGACGCCCAGGTTGGAGGCCCCTTGAGGATGAGCGGAGCAACTGTGATGAAGGCGAATCCTCACTTCTCTTGTTCCATCCGCAGCCTAGATTTGCTCCCCTGGAGACGGGAGTCTCCCTCGCGACCGTCTGGTCGGATTCGCTCGCTGCCGACAGCTGAAAAAACCCCGGTTTCCGAATCCCTCGCTTCTGAGATTCATAATTCCCAGCGGTTGCGCTTACATCAGAGGATTCGACGGGGTTTACCGGCCGCCGCCGGCCCGGCCGCGCTGCTCAGGTAATGAAGAGCTTTGGAATCCTGGTCCCGCGGAGAAGGTCCCGGTCGCTGTGACGACGTTGAGTTCAGGCTCATTCATCTGGCACGTCTTCAGGGTGCACGTCGCCTCGGGTATTGGTGGGACCGCCAGGGACCGACTCTTACGTTTTTGTGGACGTGTAACTGGACCTGAGCGCTGAGGGAAGTCCCGGTGCCTCTCAGGCGTTTCAACAGGAGCTCCGGATACGTTCTCCGCCGCTCTTTTGGCCGACGGTCCTCGTTGAGATCTGCTCCGATCAACCCGGAACTCTAAGTTCTCTGTCTCCCATCAGCAGCCCGACCCGGGAGACGACGGAGGGCTGTGAGCGCCTTCCAGTCACCTCGGACGATGAACCTCTCCAGGCTGCGCTCACAGACTCCGGTGTCATCGAACCCGTCCGGCTCTGCAGCACCACCTGCTATTTCACCGCCGAGCTGAAATGAGCTTCTTGAAAACCGCCAGTCGAATTAGTTGCTCGGCAGCGCCGGGTCTATTTGGCGTCGCCGGCGCAGCGTCGAGCATCACCCCCCCCGTCCCGTCCATGCTCCGCCCCCTGGTGGCTCATTCAGAAGGGGGATTGAACTAACAACCTTTGATTAAAAGATGGGCTCTGCAGCCAGCGAGCCGTGCCCTTCCAATGTGAGGTATTCCGGTCTGATTACACCCAAGAGTTATCCGTGCAAAGACTGTGGAAACACAGCGCCGCGGCGGGAACAGGCTGTTTAACCCGGCGCCGCTTTCCCTTCCACAGTCACTGCATTCACAGAAGCACTGCAAAAAAAAGGTCAAACGGCAAAGCAGGTGTCAGGAGTCACCGCGCAGCAGGAATGGGGTTTCTGTGCACCACACTGGGCCGATGAACATTGGCCTCATCCTGGTGTCACTCTCAGGTCACAGCCATCTCCTCAGATGGTGCCTCTGGAAACGTGTCCACGTTCCACCAAGAGTTTGGGACACGGTTTACTTGGCAGCCGCAGAAACCTTCTGGTCCTTCTCCGGACCCTCAGAAGGACGGCAGACGAGCCGCAGGAAGATGAGGGCGGAGAAGGGAAGTACGGCTGACTGACGACGGAGAGAAAAGACGGGAGAGTCACGGGTAGAATGGAAGCGGATGCAGAAGTTCATAACGGATCAGGAGGATCTCATCTTGGTCTGCTCGACCATCAGCTGCGACATCGAAGGAAAACAGGTCAAGAAAGGCGACGCATCTCCTTTTATCGAGGCACTAAATGAAACATGAGTTTGGCGTGCGTTGGTCTGGGTGAAAATACTGAAACAATTCTGTTGAGAATCCCAAAGTTTGAGACACACGTCTGTTTGCTTGAAGCTGAATTCGCCTCCTGTCATTTCCATCTTCTGAGGAAAATCCTCTGCTAATATTCTGTTTTTAGCTTTGAGCCTGACTAACAGTATCCGAGGTCTATTATCTCTTTAACGTTCATAAATAATCCATGGCTATCTTCTCAAAGATGATTCGAGCAGCTCTCTTCTGTCGTCACGACAGCGGCATCATATTGCATGCAGAGGTGTTCTACCACACGTCTGCACGCTCAGAACAGTTCAGCCTCCTCGCCGTTAAAATCCAAAACATCTCTGGCTTTCTTCAAAATCGAAACACTCTCAGTGTGTCACGTGTCTGATTTTCCATCGATCATAACTCCCAGAACCCCAAAGCGTGCGACTTCCTCCATGTGAGCTCCGTCGCCGGTGTGACGGCTCGAAAGGGTTCTGGTGTTTGGAGGTTAGGTTTCAGCGCAGCTCCAGCTGAGGCTGCGAGATGCAGACACGCCCGCCGGCTCCACGTGTGAAGGTCCGCTGCCGGAGCGGGTGGGTTTGCGTTGGCCGGTGTCGGGCCGGGAGGGCTTCCTGTGCGCGTTTGAGCGTTGGTCTCCACCGGAGGCGCTGCTCGGCGGCATCCGCCTGGATGGAGGGGTCGATGTTGAAGGAGATCTCGTCTTCATCGGCCAGTGGGCCTTTGGCGAGCTCCGAAGGAAGGATGTCTTTGCGGACACGTCCGAGCCAGAGGGGGCGGGGCTACTTCAGGACAGAGAACCCCCATGGGAGCTTTGCGCTCTCTAGAACTTCTGCCCGTGGTCTCCTGACCTTCAAGGTGATGCCCATCGTGCTCCTCAAGCAGTGCAAGTGGAGGCTTTGCGGTGCACGAGGGCCAGGTTCTGGAGCTGACGACGCGGTGCGGCCGGATCCTGGTCCGCACTGAGAGTCTGAAGCCGCTCTAACTTCGGAGGTCAGCTCCGTGAGCGGGGCTGATGGAGACCGAACAAAGAAGCGAACACGTGAGAGCCGTTTCAGGTGTTCTCTGCTGCTGCAAGAAGAAGCCCACTGGAAATGACAGCCAGCTGTGGCTGCATTCGTGGGGGTTATTTTGAGATTACGGTGTGAAAGCCACCCGCAGTGCTCCTCCAGGAGCACCGAGCCCGCCTCTTACATTTTAGTCAAAAAACACATTTTTCGGATTAGCGCGACGCAACGCACTCACGGGCGACGCAGCTGGCGGCTGAAGACGTGACTGCGAGGACGTGGCCACATGTTTTTGTAATCGTGCCTGGAAAAAAGCCCCGAAAGATCTCAGCCTCTCAGCGCCTCTCAGCCTGCACGGGCGCCTTCAGAGGAAACAACAGAGTCATCCTCAGGCTCTGATTCACCGCCGCAGCAGCCGGAGCCGCTCCGTTGCTATTCCTGCACCGAGCCAGACGAGCTGCTTTGAAGCAACCTTGTGACAAATGTGCCGCTTTTGCGCGGCCTTTGCCGTCCCCATCGCACGTTCACGGCCACGGGGCTTCCGCCCGCTAAATGAAGATCGATCCGGAGAGCCCGGATCCACGCCGATGCCGGCTCTTCCGCGGCATGTCTGGATCGACTTTGCTCATTAGCTCTCAAGACATACGTGACCTTTGCGCATGCTAACGAGGACAGAGGAACCTGGAGTTGTCTGAGCTGCGGGCCGTCGCTCAGTGGACGTTTTGCTTCTTGATCGGAGCCTTGATCCGGGTTGGCAGCGAGCGGGACACCCGACGTGTTCGCCGCTGTCGGTGAAGTGGCGTTTAAAGACCGTGGGACATGGGGAAACAGCAGCGAGGTGTGCGTGTGGTGGACTCGTCCGTGAAGTTGTGGAGATGCGGTGACGGAGAGCGTCGTCTGTCAGAAGGCGGGAGATTCGGTGCGGCGGACAGCGGGGACCTGGACGGACGAGGCGTTCAAAGCCGGTCGGGACGGTTTGATGCGTTTAGAAAGAGGAGCGTCTTCACTCCGGCCATAAATGGAGTTTAGACATAAAGCCGAGGGTCTGGAACGGATTAATAGTGTTTCAATTCAATTTGATTTGAAAATAATTTGATTTGGAGGCAACTGGGCAAAGAGCTCCGTCACGGAGCAGGTTCTGCTCTTCAGTCCAGGTTTTACTGGACTTCCATTCAGCAGATCACCTTGTCTGTGCGCCAAGAGCCTCCCGGTGACGTCCGGTCCGTCGACGCCGATAGCGGAGCTGCGTTTGCTGGCGGAGGTCCGGCTCCGCACGCCGTGCTTCTGCCGACGCCGACCGCTCATATCTCGGAGCTTCGTCGCCGCTCCTCCGGGAAGGTCCTGCTAATAGAATTAATGAGATTCCACATTCCGCTGGCGTGTTTGACGGCTCCGTTTGCAGTTGTAATTTCCTCCCTGGGTCGCCTTTATCAGGTTAAAGCTCCGCAGCTCCCGCCGTGTCCACCCTCCCATCCAGCAGCTCTCAGCTTCTCACCGCGAGCAAAGGGAGTCCGCCGGCGAAGGACGGCCGAGCGTCCGAGCCTCGTGCCGGAGAAACGCGCCGCGTGTTCTCAAGGCCGTCGCTGTTGGCGTCCGCCGGCGGGCCGACGGCCGGCGGACGACGGCAAACGTGGCCGGAGGACGAGCGCGGAACGCTGCTGCGGCGGAGAAAGATGACGTGCACGCGTACGAGCACTCACATGGACCGGGATGCCGCTATCTTGTCCTTGAGAATCCAGAAGACCTCATCCTATCGGGGCGCGGCTCCAGCGACGCAGGACGACGCTGGCATCTTCTGTGTGCGTGTTTATGTTGGACGACCTCGCGTCGGATGCGGAATTGAAGAAGTTCCAGGCAGTCTTAGCAGTCTCTTCTTCGGTCCGACAGCTCGCCTCTGAAACACGCCGCTGATCTTCTTCTGGAAGCTGCTCCTGCACCCGTGCCTCTCCCTGCCGTACGTGGGACCCGTCATTCCCTGCCTCGGGTTTTGTTTGTGGATTCGGTGCCGGTGCGAGAGGTAATGACCGGCTGTGATTAATGTGCGAGCGCCCGGCCCTGCACCGCCCGTGGCCCCGTGTTTACCTGTGCGTCCGAGGGACCGTCTCACTTGAGGACAAGAGGATTCATCATCATAAGAACACCGGCAGGAGCGAGCGGCCGCTGTAAGAGCTTGTCATGAATCAAACATAAAGTTTGCGCCGCAGCTTTCTTGAGGGAAAATAATGCGAGAACGGGAGGACGCGGCCCTTCGCTTCGACGAGCGCGTCACGCCCGAGAGGTCTCGGCGGGAGCAGCCCCTTTGTAAGTGACGCTTTAAGGCGTCACCCGGCGCCATCACGCAGCCGACGGCTTTCCACTGACGGCCAGCAGACAAAGCAATGTCCCGCTGGAAGTGACTTCTCCTGCGAGGTCTCCCCATCACATGGTTAATAATGCTGCCACGCTCCAATCTCAATCCCCAAACGGCCGTGGTGACGGAGTCTGCGGCCGAGTCCAGCTCATGGCGCTCATCCCGCAGCTGCACTTTGTGAGTTGCAAACCAAGCAGCCCTCAAACGTCTCATTGCACTGCCAACTCCTCCCTCGCATTCATGATAACGTTTACTGTCGTTATCTCTTATCGACACATATCCAATGCGCCGCGGACAGCAAAGTAGGAATTTCACTCTTCGCGTTTCCACTCCACATGTGACAATGAACGCTTTGGATCCTGAATCTCTGCGTTCTCAGGCAGCCGAGGCGGAGGGTGGCAGATGGATTCTGATGACGGGATGTGTCGCTGCACGGCTCAGACAACGAAGAACCCACGGGACGGAAGGAGACGGTGTCGGTTGTCCGGATGGGAGCGCTTCCTCGGTGGTGGACGTTTCACAGAAATATTCTCAGCGCGTATCAACGGACCAGGCCAGGATTCAGCAGATCGGGCCGAGAAAAGACTCCCAGAGGGGGGGTTCTGGAGGAGGGAGCGTTCAGGCCGGGAGGGCGATGAAGACCCTCCAGAAGGTCTCACCTCCTCATACGTTGAGGCCATGAATCGCTTCAAGACAAACACAAAGAGAAGGCGTTCAGTCACACCCGGCTCTGCGTGAATCATCGGCAAACGGCCGTCCTTCACAGCATCCGGCACAGTTTGCAAACTGATGGAACGAGTTGTTATCGGACTGGAGGTCAGAGGCGGAGGCGGAGGTTCACACAAGTTTAGCATTTGTTCTTATTTGTTCTTTAGCTCCACGGCCTTCATATCATCGGGGGACGCGAAGAGATCCGCCGTCCGTCCGTCCGTCCGTCCGTCCGTCCGTCCGTCCGTCCGTCCGTCCGTCCGTCCGTCTCTCCCTTGTGTTTGGGCTCCGGCAGCGCAACCTCCTGATTGGACGCCACCGCCAGACTTTTCTGGGACTGGAAACGGCAGGCGCGAGGAGACGGAGGCCGTCCGGGCCGTCCGGGCCGTCCGGGCCGTCCGGGCCGGGGAGCCTGCGCCAGGGGTCGGGCGCCGCGCAGATGAAGCGTTAAATTGCTGTTAAAAAAGAAAAACCCAACCCCGAGAGACGCGGTGGGTTTTTCCTCTGTCAGATTTCACGCCGCCTCGATCACGAGAAGAGTTTAATCCCGAGGACAAACAAACAGCCCGCTTTTACTTATGCATGGGTGGAAGACGGGGGAGGCGGAGCAGACCCTGAACGCACCGCGGCGGGGACCGGGTTTGATGCGACACGACTCACCCCGACCGATCCACGCGGCAGAAGTTAATATTTTTAGAATTTGAATCCATTTGAATGGTGTTCCTGCGAGCACGTCCGGCCCGCGTTTCCACCCGATCGCAGACGCGCTAATGACTCATGACTTTCATCGGCCCGATGAATAACGCCAGCGTCAGCGTGCACGTGCGCGGTGCACGCCTCCCGCGCGCCGGTCGGTTCCTGCGCGCTACTTTGCATCACAATGGAGCGATGAAATGCCTAATTAGCGCTGATTGCTGGCTCGCACCGGCTTCCTTTTAAAACGGGGCCAGATTAGGATTGTCAGCCAACGGAGGTTTACCTGGGAAAAAAAAATAATGCATATTTATACCACTTGTCGGGGGACGCTGGGCTTGTGGGCCATGATAATGAGCTCAGCTGCTGCGCGGCTGCAGAATCTACATGAGGAGTCGGAGGTATTGACCGGCTGCCTTGAGTGCTGCTCATCCAGCTTCGGTGACCGTCCGGCTCGCGAGTCCTCCGATGTTGTCGATGTCGCCGGTGATGCGATGAAGACGATCACCACGGGGACGGCCGCTGTTTGCTTCCCCGCTGCCGCCGCCGCTGCTGGAGGATTTCGACAGATTCGGAGATTCGGGGTTGTCTCCCCCAGAATTCCTGCTCTGCAGCTGCGTTGCGAGGTAGTGGAGACCACAAACATCTCACGTCTGCAGCGAGGCGAGGCGAGGCGAGGCGAGGCGAGGCTCCCCGCTGAGGGGGACGTCAGGGGAGACGCGGCTCTGAGAACTTCCCGTCCCGATCAAGCTGTTTATATTACTGATGGATTTTCTGTTTTTCCGCTCGCTCGGTTTTCCGCCGCGTGCCGGCGAGAAGCTTCCCAAAGTGTCAGTTCCTGGAGGGGGTCCCGCGGAGACATCCGATCGCAAAGGTATCCTTTAAAAATAACCTCCCCGGAGAGTCGCTACGAAAACACCAAAACACACACACTTACAGAGGAGCGCACGGCGGCGAGCAAACAGTCGTGCACGTTTACCAGCCATCTTCATCCAAACCCCGTCCAGGCCCAGGGGCTCCAAACAAGACCTCCACTACCTTCAGTCTGAACCTGTGTCTGATCCACACATCCTTTCCATTTCAAACCCACGTCTGGTCCTCCTCAACCTGACGGGCTGAGGAAGGGGGAGGAAGGAGGGATGAAGGAGGGATGAGGGGATGGAGGGGGGAAGGAAGGAGGGAGGAAGGAGGGATGAAGGAGGAGGGAGGAAGGAGGGATGAAGGGGAGGAAGGAGGGACGAAGGAGGGGTGAAGGGGGAGGAAGGAGGGATAAAGGGGGAGGAAGGAGGG
>CAAKHD010011747.1:0-10000 GCA_901007705.1 Fistularia tabacaria
GGATGGGGGGGAACAATGGGGCCCCCGGCAAAAAGCCCCCCCCCCCCCCCTTTCAGAATTGAACCGAGGACCTTCTGGGCCGCCTCTCTTCTTCTTGAGTCCTCCTTCCAGGAGCTCCCTGCTCGTATTGTGTGAAGAACTGAGGTCCCCTCTGAGATCAGCTCGAGGGAGTCCAGACGTCACGGCCGCCTTGAAGCTGTGCGTTCCTTTGAAGGACAGGATGAATGGATGAATGTCTCTGTGGGACATTTGAATGAGAGGGTGAATGGTTGTATGTCTACAGATGACTTTTGAATGAAGGGGTGAATGGTTGCATGGCTCTACGTAACATGTGAATGACAGGGTGAATGTTGCACATCTCTCTCTATGTGACCCCCGAATGAGAGGGTGAATGTCTGTCGATGTGACATGTGGATGAATGAGTGAATATTTGCGTCTCCTCGGCTTTTTGAATGAGAGAGTGAATCATCGCATGGCTCTGCCGTGACATTTGAATGACAGAGTGAATGTTGCCTGTCACGAAAGGAAGTGTGAATGAGAGGGTGAATGTCTCCTTTGTTTTTTGAATGACAGAGTGAACATTTGTATGTCTCTATGTGACCCCTGAATGAGAGCGTGAATGGTTGTTTATCTGATGTGGGAATGAATGAGTGAATATTTGTGTGTACATGATGTACCCAGACTGCAGAATAAGTGGTGTCGTTAAGAGATGAATGGATGAGTGAGTGAATGAATGAATGAACGATACAACCCAAAACCCCAGTAAAGTTGCATTGTTGGAAAGAACGGGACACATTTATGCGCCGCAAAGAAGAACCGAGGTTGAAATGGTGAAGCTGATTGTTTGGGAGCCTCCGGAGCTTTTTGAATGAGTGAAAGAGCCAATGGTTGCATCTCTCCCCGTGTTTTGGAATGAAGGAGTGATGCTGCGTGTCTCTGTGTGACGTGTGAATGAGAGGGTGAATGGCTGGATGCCTGCATCACACGCTGTTTCGTCTCCGTGCGACGGACCTTTGCCCACAACACCGCGGGGGAAAAAAACCTCGGCGATAAGTGAGCCCGGGCTGCTTAATGCCGTTTCCACGGTGATTTATCACGGGGGGGGGGGGTCTGCAGAAGGCGGCCATGAAACCGGCTTGGTGGCGGCCATGATGAGAAATACACGCGGGGCAACTTCAGGAAACAGTCAGCCATGAGTGGAAATATATCATTGAGGGATGCAGGAAAACGGCCGCCCGCCGTGCTGAGCGTGAGCATGAGCGGTTACGTCACTTCCTGTCTTGACCCCCCCCACCACCACCTCCACCTCTGCTCATTGTTCTGTTAAGTCTCTTTTTTTCGGGGGGTCAGCAGCCTCGGGCCCCTGAAAGGGGAATAAAAAAACCAAGCTGACTCTGGATGGAGATTGAACGGGCGTGCGCGTTAAGAGCAGAGGGAATCACTTGCAGACCATAATAAACGGATGATGACGCCGAAAGGATTAAGGTAATATTCCAAGTGCTGAACGCGAGGTTTTTCTTTTATTTATTTAATTAAAAAAAAAAAAATGCTGACCACCACCCAAAAACTGACCGAGGAGCCGCATCTCCTGCATCAGCAGGGGAACTCAGGGCTCATAATGGGAGGCGTTACAGCCACGTCAGCAGGGAGCGCACGTTCAGATCCAAACACCAGCGACCACACCACCACACACTCCTGCAGCAGCAAGCAAAGACTCCGGCAAATGAATGCATTTATGCATCCATAAAATGAAGTCAAACCCAAATGAAGAAGGAAAATAAAGAAATAGCTAAATAAAGAAAGAAATAAACGGATAAACAAAGAAATGGATAAATATGTGAGGAAATAAAAAAGGAATACCTCGATGAATAAAATGGTGAAAATAAATGGATGAATCTGAAAAAATAATTCAATTAAATCAATGAAGAAATGAATGAATACATAAAAAATGAATAAACGATGAATCAATAAACATATACGTACATTTGAAAGAGTTATGAAAATAAACCAATGAATGAAAAAATAAATATATAGCAAATGAATAAATGATGAAGATAAATCAATAAACATATGAATAAATGATGAAAATAAATCAGTGAATAAATACCTAAAAATAAACAGATAAATACAGAATGCATCAATAAATGAATGAATGAATACATTCATAGATAATAAATAGACAAATGGGTTGATAAAAAATATGAACTAAATCAATGAATCCATTCTAATGACAGAAACAATTCTGTTGAGAAGCAAAAAATACTTCTTTTTATTTGAATCTGCGCCTGCTGAGTTACTTGTGTTAAATGGCTGCCGTCACGGAGCTTCTCGGCTCCAGGTAACGACCCCGGAAAGCTGTGTGGATCCAAAGGTCACAAACCAGACGCGATGTGTGTTTTTCTCCCGGACGGATCGGTGATTCTGCTGGAACACGCTCTATTTGCGCGAGCCTGAGAGCGGCCCGGACGGGTGTTTTTTTCTTTTCTACACAGACATTTAGGACCGGGGGAAGAGGGAGCTCGGCGGGGCCGAAAATAGCCCCGACCGGCCGCGTTGCTCTGCGCATGCTTTATTTATCTCCGGGATTAGTGCAGGTGACTCGAAGCCGGCGAAAAAGGCTGCGGTGACTCATCCGCCGCCGGACGGCGTCTCGGACCCTCCGACCTTCCTGGGGTCCGGCGTCCGCCCGGGATGAATGCGGGGAATGGAAGAAGGTTTCCAAGGTTACCGTGTCGGCCCGAATCACAATCAGGGCGTTTTAGGCGGCCGCGCTGCATCTCGGGGTGAACGAGCCATCAAATTAATGACGGACACTAAATATATCAACTGGATTTACAAGCTCGGTCGCCGTCAAGGATGAGCGGTCGGAAGGTCACGGGAGCTGCTTAGGGCGGCGACCCCTGAGTCGCCATGTTTGGAGCAAAGAAAATAAAACAAACAAACAGGAAAATGCACGCAAATATCTAACAGCGCTTCACTTCAGGATGTCATGAAGGATCAGGCTGTTGGTCCGAGAGAAATTCCTCTACCGCTGCAAGCTACTGACTTACACAACCAGAGCAGGCACACACACACACACACACACAAACGTTCACCACGGACCAGATATTCAGTGGAACGCACCGGAAATGTTGTGATTAGGTTTCACGTCCCAACACGGTTAGAAATGAGAGGGTGAATGTTTGGGTCTCCATGTTTCTGTCTGACGTGCGAATGAGAGGGTGAATGATTTTGCAGTAAAACACACGTACAAGCAGGTTTTTTCCAGCCGATGTTGAATGGAGACGCGAACAAGCCTCGGTGCACAATCACACTAACAAACTCGCGGGGTTTCCGCGTTGTGGCTTCGTGGCGTCGTAGCGTAGCGGCAGTCGGGCGTGCTACTCCACATTGTTTACATCGCTTTGTTGTGCCTCTCTCAGTAAGTTAGCTCATTGTGGCTCCCATAAAGGAATAAAAGTGCTGGTGACAGTGGAAGAAGTTTAGAATCCAGTGGATCTGAAGACAGGAAGAATAGCTAAACGTGAGAGCGGTGTCGGTGCTACAGATCTCGCCAAGTGCTAAGACACGGCTAACTCAACCATCTGTATGATACCGAAGAACGAGGATGCGCTAAAGACGGCTCAGGTGGCAAAAGGGGCGACGACTTTAACGTAGGAAAGGTCTCAAGTCTTAGAAGAAGCAGAAAAGTGATTGTTAGCTTGGATGAATGGCAGACAGCTAGCGGGAGATAGCGTTAGCGTTAGCAGGGGACTCAGATGCAAGAACGCTTTACTTTTGCTGATTCAGTGAAGGAAACATTGAGTACAAATGCAGGCAGGAAGAGAAAGAACAGCGGAAACACGACAACAATAAGGTTATATTTAATTCTTTTTTGTGTTTTCGCCACAAATAAACCCATCATTAAGTTTCTAAAGAGTGCGGGATGTTTTTGGGGCTGCAGAACAGATCAAATTTGTTTCGTGAACGGAGTCTTAGAACAAATTCAATTGTTAGCGCAGGTCCTGCTGTGCGCAGTGTCTCCATGTGAATGGCTGCATGTCGAGATGACGTGTGCATGAAGGAGTGAGTGAGTGAATGAATGAATGAATGAAAATGGCACAGAATTCATATTTACTCTTCAATTTGGTTTTCACTCTTACACAACAGACCACACACACACACACACACACACACACACACACACACACACTCACACACACACACACACACACACGCGCACACACACACGCACACACACTTACATGGCTCTCTGCAGCCATTGCGTGTGTGCGTGCACTTGTTTGTCCGTTTGCCCTTTAGAAAAGCGGAGGCAGACGGCGGCTCCGTGCGCGCCGAGGTCACGGGGAATGGACGCGGGGCATCGGCGAAGTGCGAACGCGCAGATGGAGCAGGTACAGTGGCAGGTGAGGACGTGGCGGCGGCGGCGGCCGGCGGCAGATCCCGCGCGGGGGATTAAACGGCGTCACAACTGGGCGGGAAGAAAAGCTTAGCTGACGGCTTGTTATCCAGAGTGAAAACCGTACTTCTAATGAGGATTTGAGTGGAAGCTGCGGGAACACGAGCGGTTCTCCCTGCCGCTGTGATTCCGACGGCGGCCTAATGAGCCCCGGTCATCGACCGGAACACGCGGGAGGCGTTCGCATGAAAGAGGCAAAGCTGGAATGACAGAGGAAGTCGCCGGGCGAAGCGGCGGGCTGATTAGCATTTCCCGGATACGCCTTTGCACTTTAGCATCCACCTCAGTCTGGCATTTCTCCCGCCGTCACCCAGCTGATGGGGTCGACCCGCCGTTTGTTTTTCAGGTTTCACGCGCAGGAAAAGACGGCGCGTCGGGAAACGTCCGACTCGACTTCCCTCCGAGATTATCGTTGTGACATTTCGTGTTGTTTTCCTCCTCGCCGATTATGAGACAGACGGGGGAGACATTTGCAATATAGATAAGAATGAATAAGTGATGATTTAGAATTTTTCGCTCTATTCATAAAACTGTCGGCGACAAAGAAAACCCAGACTTTACGTCGATGGTTTCTTGAGTTTCAGAGCAACCGTCCCATTTCTTTCTTTCTCACGGATAAGACGTACACAGAATAAAGATAAGATAAGATAAGATAAGATAAGATAAGATAAGATAAGATAAGATAAGATAAGACAGGGGCCCCCTAAGATACGAATCACTTTATATAGGAGTTCTTTTTAAAATACGAAACTCCGATTCGAGCAAATTTTATCCTTGAAATCCTGAAAGAATTCATGATATGAATGCGAGAGCGAGAAAATGTAAATTCAAAATTTGCGCGGCATGTGTGGAGCTAACGCCCACGACTCCAAGACACTTCTAGCAGCAGTGGTTCAGAGGAAATGAATCAAAAAAATAGAAAAACAAGTGAAGAAAACTAAAATTCGAAAGTAAAATTTAAGTGAATTAAGTGAAATTAATTCTAATTAAATAATAAGTTTATGATCATGTTCAGTTAATTTTTAATTTAATAATCATAATAATTATAATGCAATGTGAAGTCAATTTTAATTGAACAATCATCATGATTTTATTGCAATGTTAAGTTGACGTCCCTCACATTATTAGTTTCCTTCCTTCTCAGGGTTTTTCTGCATTAATATCCTTATTTTGTGAGGTCTTTTTTAGGGGGGGTTGGAAAAATGTATTTGTTTTCTGTTATTTTAAATGGGGAAAATTCATTTGAGATACGAAAAAATCAAGATAAGAACCCAACCAATGGAATTGGTATCTGAAGGGACTGCTGAACTTTATTGAAATTCAACCGTCACAGCGGCGCAACAATAACAATATCAATATCAATAGATATGGGTGCAAATATAAATAGCAGAGAGGATTAAAAGGACGAAGATAACAGAGCAACAACGACAACAACAACAAAAAAATAGATACACAGGATGGGGATCAAAATAAAATCCTTTAAAAATAAAAAAAAGTAGACAACAGGATGACAACAAGGATAAACAGAAAATTTAAAAGAAAGGGCAAAAAATGAAAACAAATGAAGGAATGAAGATTAGAAATAGCATGAGACAAAAAATACCCTTTTCTCTCCAGGTGAACGTTTCTCCACAGGCTGATATCAATCAGAATCTGTGGATATTTGACCACAGGGAAATAACCTGGGCTGTCCTGCAGGCGGCGTTTCTCCTGCTGGTCCGTCCAGACGGGCGAACGAACGGCAGCTGGAGGCAAACGGATCACTTCTTGTTCTCCGCGAACGTGACACGCCTGCTTCTTTTGACGCGGAATGAAGTGTAATTAAAGCCATCGTTCAGGCCGCGCGGAAGAGAGCCGCCGCGCCGCCGCGCTCGGTGAGCGATGCTTCGGACCGCCGGCGAAGTGGAGAGCCATCAGTCACGGCGGCGCGACGGCAGTTATGTGGGGAGGTAAACTGGCTTTGCATTCGTCGTTTACTCCGGGCTGCCGGGCCCTCGTCTCCCCGGCTCTGATAAGCCCGGCGGAGCCGGAGCGCAGGGAGGCTTCCTCGCCGTGACTCACCGTCCAAAGTCTCAGGACTCTGCAGGTCCGGAAGATCTCACTTCAGCTCCTGGAGGAAGGAGCTGCCGACAGGCCGCTTTGAGAACCCGACGCTTCCGCTTCGCACCAAGAAGGTCCCCGGTTTGATTCCGACCGTCTCCCCGCGTCTGCCTGGGGTTCCTCAGGGTTCTCCGGGTTCCTCCCGCGGTCCGAACACATGCAGGAGGTTCGCCGGAGACCCCGGATCGTCGGGACGTGTGAATGAGAGGCTGAATGGCTGAAGTGTGGGTGACGTGTGAGGGAAGGGACGGTGCTGCGTCACTGCGCTGCGCTTCGGTGGTTCACAGGAAGTCCTCGGTTCACGCCGTCCTGGACTGGCGCCGTTTCGTGGTCACGTCTCCATCGCCCGTAAACGCAATTGAGAAAGGAATGGTTGACGAGCGGAGCGGACAACGACGGTGCGCCGTCACAACCACGATGCCGTTTTTTCGGAAACCGTTTGACCCGCAGATGAGCGCCTTCGGTATTTCTGCTCAGAACTGTGAAACACATCAGTCCAAGACTTCCTGCGTCGGTAAAGTCTGACTCGACTCGACTGCCTGAGACAGTGAATGACTGCAGGTCTCCGGATGATCTGCAAATGAGCAAAGGAACGGCTGCATGTCGGAAGTCTCTGCATTTGCAGCCCCGCAAGTCGTCCGATGACAGCGGAGGCAGGCGGCGGCATCTCCCCTCAACCCTCAGTGCAGCTGTTCACCCGCATCCACACGCCTGGACAGTAAGTGGGAGGAACCCGAGGAGAACATGGTGGGCGTGCTCCCCACTGCAGCCCCTGGATCAAACCAAAACCATCAAAATCAGTGTCGTTCGTTGGAAAATACCATTTTAATCCGTGGCCCGTTTTTCCCACGACTGTAAAAACACATCACGTCGACGGCAACAGCCAAAAGCAAACGCCACGACGGACGAGACCGTGCGTTCGAAAGAGTCCCGTCGCTTCAAATCAGCGGTGGAACTGCGGAAAGGTTCAAATCCCACGGCGATATCAGCCGGGGAGATCATTCTGAGCGGCGTTCCTGGCTCGCTCCGTCAGCTCCTGGAGACGCGATGATGAGTTGACTTCACGGTGGAAGCTCCGGCTCAGGTACGGAAGGAGGGCAAATGTACAATAAATTGCTTGGAATCCGATGTTAAAAAATCCGCAATGTGATCAGTGTGTCGCTGGGAAGCTGGAGCTCTGAGGTCGATGGCGAGATCCGGGAGCAGGAGGAGGAACATCTAGAGAGGCGTAGGAATGACCTGGAGGGACGGAGGGAGCGGAGGTGAAGAAGGTTCAGGAGGTTCGGCCCAGGGCATCGGAGAGGGTGGAGAAGATGAGGAGGAACCCGCGCAAGCAGGTTGGAACGGGTGGAGATACGTGATCACAGAGTATGAAGGAAAGGTGGAGAAGATGGAGGTGTTGCTCTGGTTTGGAGACACCGAGGAGAAGATGGGAGGCGGAGCCGGAGGCGCCAGAGAGGAGGTTCTCGTAGGGCGTGAGGAGGACGGGTTGGATCCATGAGAGGGACAGCACGTGTTAGACGTTCTGGACCAGTCTGAGATGGTTTGGACACGGACGGAGAAGATCGGGGTAGAAGCATGCTGAGATCTGCAGGAAGAACACAGAGGAGGTTTACGGTCGGAGCGAAAGAGGCCGGGAGAAGGTTGGATGGAGGCAGATGATCGGCCGCCGTGAAGGAGAAGAACCTTCACGGCTCCTTTGAAACCCCCCCCTGGTCCCGGCAGGAAAAACCTTCTCACGGGTTTCATGGAAAACTCGTTTTTCCAGTTCCGCCGCAGTGCTAACACTGCGCGCTAACACTGTGTGCTAACACTGTGCGCTAACACTGCGCGCTAACACTGCGCGCTAACACTGTGTGCTAACACTGTGCGCTAACACTGCGCGCTAACACTGTGCATTCACTGTGCACTAACACTGCACGCTAACACTGTGTGCTAACACTGTGCACTAACACTGCACGCTAACACTGTGTGCTAACACTGTGCGCTAACACTGTGCGCTAACACTGCGCGCTAACACTGCGCGTTCACTGTGCACTAACACTGCACGCTAACACTGTGTGCTAACACTGTGCGCTAACACTGTGCGCTAACACTGCGCGCTAACACTGCGCGTTCACTGTGCACTAACACTGCACGCTAACACTGTGTGCTAACACTGTGTGCTAACACTGTGTGCTAACACTGTGTGCTAACACTGTGTGCTAACACTGTGTGCTAACACTGCACGCTAACACTGTGTGCTAACACTGTGCGCTAACACTGCGTGCTCCAACGCTGCGTCGTTGACAATTAATGCCTATTTGAAAAATGGGCTGAAGCCCCTTCAGATATTTGACTGGAAAGAAACAGAACAAATGACAATAAGTTGCGATTGACGTCAAAACAGAAGTGTCATAAAAACATCTGCTCAGGCCTGATGGCTGGACCTCAGAAGCTCCGGCACGCTGAGGTCCGCTCATGTTCCGAAGGCTCCACTCGTCCCCGTCGGAGACGGTGGAGAAACAGTCCGGTCGCAAACAAAAACAAAACATCAGAAGGAAGCCAAGTGTTGAATTTGCTCCTGGGACTGTTAGTGAGAGAAACGCATGCAGATGAGAAGATAAGATAGATGATGCTCTCATGAAGAGGCGCGACAATCACCCAGACACGGAGCTGAAGTTCCCAGGCTGAAGGCCGGAGGTCGTGAACGCCGACGCAGGAGACGGACAAATTCACCCTCTCATTCTGAGGCGCTTTTCTCTGCTGAACCTGAGGAGAAACCCCGGGCAGACGCAGGGAGAACATGCTGACTGCCGGAAGGACCTTCTGGCCGTGAGCTGGAAGCCCGAAACCATCTTGACCTTCCCTCCAGCCAATCATCTGCCTCCATCTGTCCCTCTCCTCTCACACCAACGAACCTCCTGTCCTCCTTCAGGCCATCGATGAACCTCCTCTGGTCCTCCTCTAGACCTTCTGCCTGGCAGCTCCGTCCCTCCAAACTCTCTGTTTTGCCTTCGTTCGATCTCCTTCTCTTCCTTCCTGGCTTCAGCGACGGTCACGGACGATCTCCTCTCGTCTTCCCGGAGACCTCAGCATCCTTCTACCCGGATCTTCTGGTTTCTGTCTCCATGTGCCGTCCCTCTGACGGTTCCTGACCCTCCTCACTCCCCAAAGAAGAACCTCCTCATCTTCATCCCCGCTGCCTGCAGCTCTGGAATCATGACGTTCTTTCCAGACAGTGAAAATCTCTCGTTATTTCTTCCCGAACAGCCTCGGAGCTCGTCGGACATTCGGCGGGTCAATGGTTTCTGTCTTCCAGAAGCGCTGGACGTCCCGTCCAACATCTGGACGTCCCGTCCAACATCTGGACGTCCCGTCCAACATCTGGACTGGTTGAGTTGTTTTCATCAACGTCTCACAGGGAGAGACTTCACTCCCCGTCCTCCTCCGAAGTCACAC
>CAAKHD010011747.1:12500-14563 GCA_901007705.1 Fistularia tabacaria
TCCCATCGGCTGATCAACTCCTCCGTTTCAATAAGACCCGCCCAAAACCCTGGCAGATGTGTTGAAATTCTCCGCGCAGGTCATTGGAAGTGAAGGAGCCTCTGGGAGAAGGCGCTGAAACGTCTTCAAGTGGAGAAATTCCAGTCCAGTCGCCACGACAAGAAGATTTCCAGCAGGATTCACCGTTGACTCTCTTCTTCGCAAACTCAGGAAAATTGAGCGTGTTTTTGGAGGAACCCGGAATCCAGGCGGGGAAAATACCGTTTCTTTTACTTTCTTCAAAAGCAGAATTAGCACACATTCGGATAGCAGAGATGGAAAGTCGGAAGGCAGCCGGTCACGTTCCTCGGCCACAAAAACATACTGATCGTCTGGGAAGTTCTGAACAAACCCCTCCTGAAGCTGCGGTTTACTGGAGAGCGTCGGGAGCCGGGCTGCTGTCAGGAGCGCCGTGATCGTCGTCAAATATTCAAAGGCTCTGCTGCTCCGTGAAGAAAAGATCCCGCCTGTCGTCGGCGGGTCGCACGGACGGAGGAGCCGGCGCCCGTAGAGTCAGCGCTCGGCCAGTTCCTGTCCGGGCGCGGCGGCGGCGGCGGCGGCGCCACGCTTACCAGCTACGACACCCTGCCCTGTTCACCCCCAGCGGGGGTTTGAAGGGGAGACGCCACGCGACTCCGGTCGTGTTCGAAGGCGGCGAGCGCTTTTGGAGACGTTACGACGCGTCGAAAGGAAGCGAACCCGACGTGGAGCCCCGGGCCAGATTTAAGACGGCCAACAAACAAGTCCAATAGTTTCATCCGTTGTCGCCCCCGTTTGCAGGCCTAACAAATCACAAATAGATGAATAAAAAATCCAAAACACCATTCAATATATGTAAAAACCAGTCAATAAAGGAACAATTAATAATCATTGGAATGAATTATTATTGCAAAAATCAATATCAAGCTATTTCAATAACCGCTCTCTGTGTTAGCTACATTTACACTCTGCCATCATTTTATGAAAAAATAAATAAAATAACTACAAAAAAAACAGATAAAAGAGCCATATTTAACTGGACAAATCATGTTCCACACAATTTGTGGCGCCCCCTGGAGGCCACGCTGCCCTCGGCCCTGACCTCCATTGCTTGATGGGCAGGGAGGTCACATGACGTCCTCTCAGCCACCAGAGCTTGAGAAGACATGGAAGCCCCAGGAAACAGAGGTGAAGATCGCTTCCTGGGTTGAAGAGAAGACACGTCGCCACGGAGACGGGTCCACCGGCCATGTGTTTGGGCAAGAAGGTCCCTGGTTGGATTCCCACAGGAGGGCCTTCTCGTGCGGAGGCCCAGGGTTCCTCCAGGTTCTTCCGGGTTCTCCGATACGACCGTTCATTGGACAATTCAGGCTCTCCAATGAACCTCTTGCTTGTGTTTGGACGGCGGGAGGAACCCGGAGGAACCCGGAGGAACCCGGAGGAACCCCAGACAGGGAGAACATGGACACCAGCCAATACTGAATACATGTTTTCCAAATGTGACGTCGACTGGACGCGGAAATGGAAAACTGACGCCGGCGCTGCGACGAAGTACTGAAGCGGTTCTGACGCGGAGCTGGTGTCCAATGACATGCAGCCATTCACTCATTCATTCTACTGGCATAAAAAGACAACAACATTCATTCATTCATTCTACTGGCATATATAGACAACAACATTCATTCATTCATTCTACTGGCATAAAAAGACAACAACATTCACTCATTCATTCTACTGGCATATATAGACAACAACATTCACTCATTCATTCTCCTGTCATATATAGACAACAACATTCACTCATTCATTCTCCTGTCATATATAGACAACAACATTCACTCATTCATTCTACTGGCATATATAGACAACAACATTCATTCATTCATTCTACTGGCATAAAAAGACAACAACATTCATTCATTCATTCTACTGGCATATATAGACAACAACATTCATTCATTCATTCTCCTGTCATATATAGACTTACAACCTGAGCCATGCGTCCCAAATAAATGTATTTATATGGTGGTGAAAACTGACAGACA
>CAAKHD010011748.1:0-12723 GCA_901007705.1 Fistularia tabacaria
GACGGCGGCGGCGGCGGGACAAAAACAGCCGAGTTAGCGTTCGGCTCGCATGTCGCAGCGGTTATGGAGAAGCCATCAATTCAAATGGAGCTTGCGAAAAGACATGAAAACGCAGAGACCTTGATCTTCAAAGCGGTGGGAGTTTTCTTGCGCAAACACACGCACACACACACACACACACACACACACACACACACACACACACACACACACACACACACACATATACATACATACACACACACACACACATACATACACACACACCGCTAATTTTCCTAGCAGGAATGTCTCCTGGCTCCCTGAAGCCCCAAAGACAGCAGGCATATTTTTCCTTGTGCGGACTGTCTAAAATATTTGCTACCGACTTGGGGCAGAGCGAGGGTCAGTGGCCGTCCAGAATGTGCATTCCAGATGGATGTTTGCCATCGGGTGATTGACACGCCTCCGGCCGCCACTCACACGCACACACACACACACCGTTGTTGTGCAACAGCTCAGTGACAAGCGACACGGCCGGCTCTCCCACCCGTGTGGGAAAAAAAATGGGAGATTCATTAAAATGTTGCAACGTGTCTGTGGAGGTTCTCAGTCATCCAGGTCAGGGTGAATTCTTGTGGAAATCTTCTCGCCGTGGCGACTGGACTTGAATTTCTTCACCCGAAGGCGAAGCACCGACAAGAAGGTTTCGAAAGGAATTACAAAGTAGCTGCGTTATCTGTAAAAACATCCATTCGATCATTCTCTGTAACGCTCATCCTGCGGTCAGGGTCTCAGTGAAGCCGGAGCCAATCCCGGCCGTCATTGGGCGAGAGGTGGGGCTAACCCTGGACCCACCAGCCCATCACATGGCTACATAGAGACATGCGACAACGCAACTCTCTCATTCACACATCATGTGGTGACATAGAGCAATTCATAGACAAGAAACTAGACTGGACTGAAAAGCACAGATGGATGCAAGAAAGGTCGGAGCCGCCTGTTCTCACTCAGGAGATTCGGGTCTTTCGGAGTTTGCGGAGCCACGCTTGCAGGTGTTTTATCACGCGGCGGTGCCCTGCGTCGTCTTCTACGTCTGCCGTGTGCTGGGGCATTTCAAGTCAGTCGACGCTAACGGGCTAGATAAGCTCATCAGGAAGGCTGTCTCCGTCCTGCGAGTTGAATTGGACCCGTTCGTGGAAGTGTCTGAGAGGAGGACGCTGAAGAAGCCGCTCAGTATCAGCGACAACGCCTCTCACCCCTTGCACTCTGTCATGAAGTCCTAGCAGAGCACCTCCAGCCGTAGACGGAGACCACCGAGGAGCTCCACAGAACGCCACAGGAGGTCTTCCTTACCTGTGGCCATCAAACTACATCCCTCTTCCCCCTTTCTGCGAGACGGAAACCTGACAGCAATAAAAATGTATCTGAGACAAGGATGCGAATGGATCCTTCCGGCAAAAGGGATCAATAAAGTTCTATTATAGATCAACCTTCTCCATCTAACCCTGCTCTCTGTATCCTCCTGTCTCACACCAACTCACTTCATATCCTCTCTTACTACGGCCATAAATCCTCTCTTTGGCTATTCGATTTCATTCTAGTCTATTCTATTCATCCACTCAATCACATGCCATATGGAGACAAACAACATCTCGCTGTCAATCACACGCCTTATAGCAGGGGCGCTCAACACTTCAATCCCGATCTACTGGTGGATCCCAAAGGGAAACGTGGGTCGATCACGCGGCCCTGCCTTTCAAAATCAAGTTTCGCACAACGTAAAAAAAAAAAATCGACTCAACCGCGAGCCACAGAATACACTACAGTACAGGTGGTGTGGGCAGATCCCATGTCATTAGAAATAGCAGTTAGCCTGTCAATCATCCCCACAGCGGCATTGACGCGCTTGATTGACATACAGTGCGGCCGATCCGAGATCTCGATCCAAATACGGTTCCGCCGTGACTGATGGACATTCGGAAGTGCGTCTGAGACTGGGCTTCCTGTTAGGTGACGGCACATTCGGTGCAAGACGTCATCAGGCAATGGCTGAAAATATAAAGAATTGTATTGTGCATACATATTCATGCTGTTATGCAAGGGAAACGCTACATATTTTAAATATTAAGTATACTTGGTGGATATCTTTTTATATATATAAATCGTTTTTATTCCTGGTGGATCATTTTGACTTGGTCATTTTAAGAGTAGCTCGCAAGCCAAGAAAGCGTTGGCACCCATGGAACACTGAACTATTCACTCTCTTTCAAACATCGTATCGATGTAGACACGTTCACTCATTCATTCACACCTCTTGTTCATTCAGGGTCTCTCATGAACCTCCTGCATGATTTTGGATTGCGGGAGGGAACCGGAGAACATGGAGACTCCACACAGAAAGGCCCCGCAACCAGATGGGCCGTGCACGGGATTTTCCAAAATGTCGGAAAGTAGTGGGCACAAAGGCTTTTCTGGTTCAGGTGGTGAGAACCAGTGCTGCAATCCAATCAGATGCTGCTATTGGGAGGCTGATGCTGCAAATAAATGTTGCAACTCAATCATATCTTGCTTTCTAGCATGAATGAATGAGGGTTTTATAGTGTGTGTGTGTGTGTGTGTGTGTGTTTGAAGTGAAGACCTCACCTTTTCTGCAACTGAGTTAGGAATAATTTATCCAGTGAATGAAACAGAATTACACAGTAAAAAGAAACGGCGAATAAAATTTGAATCTATGAGGTTTGTTGTCGCAATGAAACGTCTCAGTCGCCTCTATTCTTAGCACCTCATTTATTCAAAGATAAATATGGACCCCCATTAAAACCTTTAACTGCGCTCTTCCCGGATCCAGCAGAGAAAAGAAACCTACTCTCATACAAGGATGAAAGATAATGAGAAGCACAAAATAAAATACATGATGCAGTGAAGGCTCGCTTGCCACTGGATTCATCCATTCATTATCGATACAGCTAATCCAGCATTCACAGCCATAGGGATACTGGAGCCTATCCCAGCTGCCTGAGAGGCGGGGTTCACCTTGGACCAGTCGGCAGTCACAGGGTCACATGTAGAGACATAGAAACGGTCAACCTGTCATTTAGAGACATGCAACTATTCACTCTATCATTCAAACCTCATTTAGAGACATGCAAACATTCACTCTATCATTCAAACCTCATTTAGAGGCATGCAAACGTTCAGTCTTACACAGACATTCACCCTGTCATATAAACATGACCTTTAACTCTCTCATTTACACTTCATAAAGAGACATACAACCATGCACTCTCTCATATAGAGACATTCACTCACTCATATGGACATGCGACTATTCACTCTCATATATATATATATATATATATACACACACACACACAAATATAAGTATATGCATGCATATATATGTGTGTGTGTGTTAAAATACATATATATATACCGAATACATATACATAAATACATATATAAATACATACATGTATGTATATATATATATAGACACACAAATATAAGTATATACATGCATATATATAAATTCATATATATATATATGTGTGTGTGTGTATACAAACATGGATATATTTACAATTTTATTTTACATGTATTAAAAAAAAAAAAACGCGTAGAAATTCCGACTTACAATCTACTGCAGAATGCACAATCAGGTGCAGAATGAGGCTAAAAGTTGTGATTACAGCTTCTGGTACAAAAAAATCGAAATCCATTACGTCTGATCTCTCAAATACGTCGAGGTTTTCCTGGAAAAGTACCCGAATGTTAACCTGAACGGCAAACAGCTGGCTGGCTGCGGCACATCACAAACACAGGGGTATTTCCTGTGTTTTTATAAACATTTTCCGCAATAAAAGAAAAACCCAGTAGACACACCTGGAACGCCCGATAAAACTAAAGCTTTATTAATTTAACAGAGTCTTCTATTGTTGGGGGGGGGGGGTTGTCTTATATAGAAAATGAAAGCTCTTGCAGGTGGATGAGCTCAGTTGTGCTCCAGCGGGAATGTAATAATGGTGAGATATGAATATGTCTCCCAACTGGGTCCTTAACACAGGTGGCTTGGCTTAGTGGGGGAGATAAAATATGGATAAAACACTAAAATCATAGTGAAATTATTGTAACCAGGAGAGAAGTAAAGAAATCACAAACATGGAGTGCATGTATTTTTATATGGATTTAAAAAACAGTCTTATTTTCAGTGAATCCCTCCACACACGTTGAGATGGCCGGTTCTCACAGGAAGAAAACTAATTCACCTGTCAATTGTTCTCCGCGGGACATTGCGGAGGCGAGCGCGGCATCGTGGGCGACGCCATCAAGTCCACGGATGGCTCATTCTGCGTTCCCCAAGGGCCTCTCTGGTTGTCATGTCAAGAAATGCTCCTCCCCTCACCCGCTGTTCTCCCTCCACGCTGGAGATCGGGAAAGTCGGCTCTAGCGCTCGTGGTAGGAGAGCAGGGTGTGGTGGACCTTCTCGTAGGCACCCAGGAAGATGAACCCGCCCATGCTGATGAAGGTCACCCTCGGGATGCTACCTGAAAACAGACTGCAGGGTGAGAGGAGAGGAGGCGGTCAGTGCACGGCAGGAGCGCAGACGCGAAACAAATCTTCATTGTCGCCACTCTGCTGAAGCACTTTAGATGGAGAAAGTTCAGAAACTGAACAGATTCTGCAAACAAAGCAAAATGTATGTGGGCGACATTTGGATGAAACATGAATTGCTATCTGGGACAGTGATCTAGATACATGGCTTTAGCTTGTAGCATTAGCTAATCAAGGGTGGCATGGTAGCGCATTGGTAAGAGCTTCTGCATCAAAACAAAAAGGTCCCTGGTTCTATTCCAATGGTGGGAGAGGGGGAGGGGGGGCTTTCTGTGTGGAGTTTGCATTTTCTCCACGTTTCTGCGTGGGTTTCCTACGTGTTCTCCGGTTTCCTCCCACAGTCCAAAAACCTGCAGGAGGTTCATCGGAGACCCCACATTGGACAGGGTGACTGGTTGTATACCTCTATATGAGTGACGGACTGGCGATCGGTTGGCCAATGACAGCTGGGATGAGCTCCAGCTCCAGCGACCCCTGGTGCCGGGTAACGAATGAACGAACATTAGCCTATCTGGAGCTAGCTACTAAGGATTCAAGACTGCTATGGTTACACAGAGTGCAACGAAATTTAAAGATAGCAGCTCTAATTTTCAGTGTAATTCAAAAAAAGACACAAACAACCTTAAAAGGCAGGACACGACACAACAATAAAACAATGGCAGCATCTCTGGGCTAGAGATATAAGACAGAAAAAATATAAGATAATACTTTTTTGATCCCCATAGGGGAAATTCTTTCAAAAGATCATTGCATGGAGATGCCGGGGATTGAACCCGAGGCCTCATACATACATACATACCTCATATGAGAAGAAATATAAATGACATCTAGAAGAACAAATAGATAAATATTTAGAAAGAAAAAAGTAACAAAGTAAAAACGTGAAAAGAGGAAGAAAAAGGGTTTACTGCACTGTACTGCATGGAAGGTTCAAGTGTTCAGGGTTGTGCTGGATTTAGTGACCACTCTGGGGTGGAAATTGCTTTTCAATCTGTTTGTTTTTGCATTGATTGTCTTAAACCGCCTCCTTGTTGGCAACAGTTGGAGAAGATGGCGGCCGGGAAGGATGGACCTCTGAGGACGCTGTGGGCTCTCCTGAGGCAGCGTGTGTTATGGATGTCCTCAAGTGATGAGACGGGATAACCCGATCATTTTTTTTGGCGGTGTTTATGGTTCCTCTGCAGTGCTTTCCTTTCTGCTGCTGTGCAGCTGGCGAACCACAGTGAGATCCTGTGGCTCAGGACAGACTCCGCAGTGCAGCGATAAAAGGACATTAGCAACTTCCTGGTTCTCCAATGAAGCCCAACCCAAAGGTCAACTGTATCACAGGTTTCGCTGCTTCATGTGGAGGAAACTGGAGAGTTTCAGAATCAAAGCATGACGAAAACGTCGCCTCAGAAATCCATTCGGATGCCAAAGGGTTCCAACGGACAGCTAATCTTGCACCGTGCACGTTAGGACCCATTGGGTCATGCTGCATCAAGCACGCTGCCATACCTGGTGATGGATCACCATACATCCCAAAGGGAGTTCCTCCAATTTGGAGTCCTACATCGGTCCAGAGGCGGAGCCGGATCCATGCCTCCCATCCGAAAAGACGCTCCGTTTCACGTCGAGGTGAACAGGTCTAACATGGGCCGTTAGCTTGCGGAGGCACTTTTGAGGAGCCAGAGGAGTCGGAGTTGAGGCCCGTGGAGGAGCTGTTGGCGTGGCAGGGGTCAAAGGTCACGATGGGCCATGAGAGAGATCAGTCTCCCAAGAACCCCGCCACCACCACCAACCCCTCGCCGCCGCATACAGCTGTTTTTGGGATTAGGCGTCGAGCCCCCACCCTAGGGCCTCCCAGGAGGTCTGCCCCCCCCTCCCTTTATGTCTCTCTGTGCATGACTGATGGTCAGAAGACATCCACACATGTCCCTCTGCTGTCCCCCCCCCCCCCCTCAAAAAAAGAAAAAGTCTCTCCGTCCAGCAAAGGCCCCCTCAGCTGGCTAACTTGTTTGGGGATTTCTCCTCCGTCCGTCTCCATTTCTTGCTGCGTCATCCACTTCTCAGACACGTGCTCACTCTGTCCAGCCCGTTCTCCAGCGATTCCATGTCTCTCTTTTTTTTTTTTTTTCACCCCCCCCACTCCTCCTCCTTTCTTCCTGGCTGCCTTTTTCTCTCGCCGTGTGTTTGCCTACCAACACCTTCTGTCTGCCAAATACTCCCCCACGCTCACATGGTCCGGCCCAATCCAAGCCAGATGTGACAGATGGAGTGTATTGTGTGTTCTTGTGTGAGGGTGCGTCTGTGTGTGTGTGTGTGTGAGAGAGAGAGAGAAAGAAAGTGCCTTAAAACCATCAGGGCACATAAAAAGTCTGCATGCGTTCGTCCTCCACGTGTGTGTGTGTGTGTGTGTGTTAAAACCTACATTTCTGCTCACTGCTGCTAGAAAGCCTCTGCTAAAGCGCAGCAGTTATGATGGAGATGCGAGCTGACAAGCCGTTGCTCATGGTTCTGACTGTATCTCGTCACGGTGATAGTGTCTCTCAGATTTGCAGGGGCTTGTCACACAGTCCCGATAGGAGCGCGGCAGATCAACAGCAGCTCACCAATTTGACGTATCAGACGCCAAAATGTCTAAGAATCCGCGGGACGGACTGGCACTGGATCTGTGGCGGACATTTACCATTGCCAGAAGATTCTGAATCCGAATCCGAATCTTTAACCCGCTGATATTCTTGGTTCGAGATCTGAGCGTCTCTGAGCTGCCGCGAAATTCATTAAAAAAAAAAAAAAAAAAACTGCACCGCGGGTGTTTCATGTTTGCCTCCGTCAACCCGTCCATGTCCGGTCCGGCCCAGACTCCAGACATTTGAAGAAATGTCACCCTGTCATATACATTTCATACAGAGACATCCAACCATTCACTGTCATTCACTCATCAGGGCAATGGAGGGTCTCCAATGAAGCTCCTGCATGTTTTTTGGATTGTGTTGGGAGGAAACCGGAGAACCCTGTGGAACCAGACAGGGGGGAGAACATGGAGACTCCACACAGAAAGGTCCCCCTCCCTGTGGGAATCCAACCAGGGACCTTCTTGCCTCTGAGGTGGAAGAGCTTAGCCAACAAAAAATTAACACGCAAGAAAAAAGAATAAAACAAATGAACTAGACTGGACGCTTGGGGGTGTGTAGCGATTGCTGATTGTCCCATTTAATGGTCAACTCTTGCTGCGTCACTTTGTTTGTGTGTGTGTGTGTGTGTGTGCTGGAATGTGCACTATTCAATGCACATACGGATGCACATCCAACTCCTGGAAAAAGGGGTTGTTTTTTGCCTCTGATTCGCTCATTGCTCTTTTTATCCGGTGACGGGTTAGTGGTGTGTTTTTCGATTGGCTCCTGGCGTGCTGATCTCAGCAGCTGAGTTCGGCAGAGGAGGTATTAGTCACGATTATACATGTTCCCCCCGTTTGCAGCCGGTTCATCGGACAGCTGCGTGCTTTCATTGTTTTAACTGCAAAGGTCAAGAGAAACAATGCGGGGTTTGTTTCTTTCGCGGCTCTGCTTATATTGTGCCATTAAGTTATGCAACCTTGCAGATGGATGACGAAAAAGACACACCTGCAAAGAAAAAAAAAAAACAGAATAAAAAAAAAATAGCCGAGCTGACGTCGTAATTACAATCTTACAAGATGGTAATAAAAGATCTGGCCGGGGACAGACCCAGCCAGCTGTGGCTCGCAGGCCAAGTGGTACTTTTTGGTACCGACGTTTTTCTGCTCTCGCGTCGCCCGGCGTGAGGGATGACTCATTTTGATCACGCCGCTCTTGTTTTGTCTCATCCCCTCCACTTGCAGCACATTTCCTGTCTGGGGTCGGGCCTGCCGAGAAAGTCCCATTCCTCCAGAGCCAGAGATCGAGCATTCCAGGCGGGATAAATAACGAATGAAGGCATGGCTGAATGACTGAAAGCACCTGAAACAACCACTCTCACTGTCTGCGACAGTTTACTGTCCCTTGATTCTCAGCAGAACTGAGAAATCCAGACAGGTCCTTGTTTAATCATTCACCTATTTATTTAAAGCTCATGTGTTCCTCCCCTCCTCAGTCTGGGATGATCTCCGAGTAGATACGGTCTGTCTGTCACCCAGCACAGCTCGACGTTGCTCCACTTCCTGTCTCTTTTAGCACTTTGTTCGACCGACTGCTGCTGTGGACTTTGTTTCGGAGGGCGTGCGACTGATCCTGTGTTTCTAAGGTTTACGTGGCTCATAATCTGACGGTTCTCTTTCCTGCTCTTTATTGCAGTTCGGGCCTTTGGACTTTATCTCCGCGGACTTGCTATTCTTTCACTTTTGTACGATCGGCCTGCTGGATTTTGTCTTGTCACTGCCGTGAACGCCTACGTTTAGAGCCGGGCGACTGAAACAGCCATGATCAACTTTAATCTTTCCCAGGTTTCCGTCTCCGAAGTCACTTCAAATCCCCGCCGCTTCCAAAACAACATTTGGTTTGACCTTTTGCCTCGATGGAGATTTGGATCTGGTTGCACTTTACTAAGTTACTAACAGATCAGCTCGGAAAACTACCTTTTAACCGAATAGCGTTTCCCCATTTTGATACCCGCATACACAACTCTGTACGCAAAATACCATTTAAAGGGTTCACAGTTGAACCGGTTTGACCGAAACATCAAATATAGGTGAGTACAATAATATGTTATGGCAACTGAACTGAGGTTGCCTGTGAATAAACAAAGTCAATCTGAGCAGAAGGGGATTCTCCAGTCCAATAAAAAGAGACAAACAAACAGTCGTCCTGTGAGAGCACAAGAGCTCCTACTGTTCCGCTTCCAGCACAAACAAATATCAACCAACAAGCCGCTCTTGTCAGCTGTCCGAATGACATTCCAACACGGTGTTCCTTTTTTTTTTTTCTTCTTGTTGCCATTCTGTTGTCTACTTTTATCCCTGTTGTCACTCTGTCTCTTATTTTTTAGCCTTATTGTTTGTCATTCCGTCCTCATTTTGCTTATTTATTTACTTTATTTATTTATTATTATTATAATTACTATTTTTTACTTATTTATTTTGTCCTTGTTACTGTCATTCTGTTATCTATATTTATCCTTGCTGTTGACATTCTGTTATCTATTTTTATCCTTGCTGTTGTCTTCATCCTTTTAATTATCTCTGCTATTTATATTTATTTATATCCATATTTATTGTTGCGCTGCAGTGACAATCGAATTTTCCCTGTGGGGATCAATAAAGTACGATCTTATCTTATCTAATTTTAAGACGCGTCGCAAACAATCACGGAAAAAACTAAGCCCCCGGGGGAGGGGCGGGTAATTGACTTTTCGTCTGCTTTGCAACTGTACACACCCACACATAAATAAATAGTGTTTTGGGCGATGTGCTTTTATTTTCCACTGCCCCTCGACAGAGCTGTGTGCTTTCACCACTTTCACTCTTTTTCCACACAAACCAGGGCCAAATTCCGCGTCCAAACTGACGAACGATCGCGTTTGCAGATGACTCGGTGATTGTGTCGCTCCTAAATAACGAGGATGCCCTTCACGATCCGCTGGTGGGAGTTTTTGTCGACCGGTGTGAGCGCTCATCCTTACAAATCAACGTTTCTAATACTAAGGACATTATAATTGATTTTTAGAAAGAGGCCAAACACGGATGCGGTCTGTGCCGAGGCCCACTAGCGTTTTAAAGGCTACCAAAGAAGGTGTTACCTTTTGACGTTTCCGTCTCTCTGTAAATAAGTCTGTTCGTTCTCCTGCGACGGAAAGTCGCTCGGACCGAGGTCAGAAAAAATCCTGACGATAAACGTTCCTTTTTATTTGTGTCCAGCCCTCCTTCAAAAAGCACTTGGTAAACAGTTACAAGCAATTTATTTGACCATTATTGTTCATTAGACTCATTACAGATAAAGATTCCATTCTTTGTAAACCGCTGGACGGCTGATTGATGGGGACGCAACGACGGCGAAGCCCGGATGAATAACAGCTCTCTTGTGAAGGAGCGCTTATATCGAGCTCCATCCCATAATTGTTCGTAATGACTATTTCAAATATTGAACTTCTGTGTTCTTCAAACGCCGTTACACTTCACTGCGCTGGACTTCCTTGACACAAAGCTCCAATGTTTAATGTCTTTTTTTATTTTATATCATAGTACGTGAGAACTTTTACCAACGCAGGCAAATTACAGGATTTTATCATTGTGTCATCGACAAAGACCGCGTTTAATCCCAATGTGCACCAGATTGCACTGTTTGAAACCAGATATGTTTGAAATGATAGCAAAAACATTCCAGCAAGCAAGCAGCCCCACAAAAAAGGAGAAAACTAATAAAAATTATTTCAAGGGGCCCACTCAGAATAAATGACTGAAACATTACCATGAATCAGCAGAAAATAATCACAAAAATATAAAAAATTAATTAAAACATATTTTCTACATATTTGGATATACGGCAAAGTCATATATATTTATCAAACAATATATACATATATATGTATTTATACATATATATACACATACATATGTACATACATTCATATATATACACATATACATACATACATACATACACATATACATACACACATATACATACATACATACACATAAAAATATACACACACACACACACATACATACATACATACATACATACATACATACATACATACATACATACATACATATATATACACACACACATTTGAGCATCGTTGCAACGCCACAGCCTATTGTTGCTGACCATGTCCATCCCTTTATGACCACAATGTACCCAACCTCTGATGGCTACTTTCAGCAGGATAATGCGCCATGTCATAAAGCTGGAATCATCTCAGACTGGTTTCTTGAACATGACAATGAGTTCACTCTACTCAAATGGCCTCCACAGTCACCAGATCTCAATCCAATAGAGCATCTTTGGGATGTGGTGGAACGGGAGATTCGCATCATGGATGTGCAGCCGACAAATCTGCGGCAACTGTGTGATGCCATCATGTCAATATGGACCAAGCTCTCTGAGGAATGTTTCCAGCACCTTGTTGAATCTATGCCACGAAGAATTGAGGCAGTTCTGAAAGCAAAAGGGGGTCCAACCCGTTACTAGCATGGTGTACCTAATAAAGTGGCCAGTGAGTGTATATATATATATACACACACACACACATATATATACATACATAAACACACACACACACACACACACACACACACACACACACACACACATATGGGTATATATATATATATATATATATATATATATATATATATATACCCCTCTCTGAGCTCCAGCCTCAGCATCCTTCAACTGAGAGATCATCACCATCCCTACTCTGTCCATGTCCAAACCATCTTCTCAGTCTGACTTTATCTCCAGAACATCTAACATGTACTGTCCCTCTGATGGACTCATTCCTGATCCTCTCCATCCTCCAAAAGCAGAACCGCAGCATCTTCACCTGTGGTCCGCCAGCGCTGCCTCCTATTTTCTCCGTGGTAACTCTCATCTCCGTCTTCCACACCTTTCCTTTCATTCTTCCTGATATTCTTTTATCACACTTGACACTTTTCTCCACCCGTTCCAACCTGCTTGCAAACGCGCACACACACACACACACACCTATCTGTTCTTACATTTCATGCAAAGCTTGGAGCACTTCTTCATATGCAACCAATAAATTCATAGCACAGGCAAACAGTTTATTTTTTAAAATAAATTATTCCGTGCTATTCAGAGTCTTGTAATTTGCGGTGCCTTTGACTGTTTGTTTTTGCTTTCTGTTTTTGTCTTTTTTTTTTTCCTTCGAGGCATTTTTGTCAACTTTCAGTATAATTCTTTCTCATCAAATATTTTTTTTTTTAATGTAAAAAAAAAAAAAAAAAAAAATCACATTTGTTTACCTCTTAAGTTGTTTACACAAGGCACAGGCCAGACTCGGGCCTGGCTGTATAACGGTTATTAGTTTTTGTTGTGATGATTGCTTGTGCACTTTGGCGGTTTCGGTGGTTACTGCAAGGGGGGGGGGGGGGGGGGGGGTGGGGGGGGGGGGGGGGGGGGGGTGGGAGTTTGGGGGTGTTTGTGGGTGTGTGTGGTGGCTTGCGCT
>CAAKHD010011749.1:0-14680 GCA_901007705.1 Fistularia tabacaria
CCTTCCCCCCCCCCCCGTTTTTTTTTTTCCCTGATTCACGGTTTTGTGCATTTGATGTTGATACAGGGAAAAAGAGTGATCAGAACGGAGCGTGGGCGCAGATGCTGAGTCTCTCTTCTCCGTATCCCTCTGTCATCTGCGCCATCGGCGGCAGGTTTCCACGTCGGCGAAGGTTTTCTTGCCTTCGGTCGGCGTGAGCGCGCAGCTGTCCGGGTAAGCTCGGGCGTAGGTGTGCGTGTGTGTGTGTGTGTGTTTACCAGTGCGAAAGGATGCGGCGGCGGTGCAGATGGTCCGGTTCTGCACGGACAGCCGCCCGAAGGCGCTCCGATTGTGTGAAAGGGAGCGACCCGCCATCTTGTCCAGGCCGCCCGTCCCCGGGTTTATATTTTTCTTCGCAGGTGCGGCGCTCGCTGGCATTTGAGATAATTAGAGTCTGACCTTTCCGAGGTGAGGCAGAAATGTCACCCGGCCCGCTCCGCTGACAAGTGGATTCTCCCCACAGGGGGTCTTGGCAAAGCGGCCGGAGATTCTCACCGCGCTGGATGTGCACTTAGCGCCCATTAGACTCCACGTGCCTCGCCTTCTCCGCCGTCGCGAAGGAGCGGCTCCGGCTTCCGGCTCCCTCGCACGCGCCTGGACTTCGGGCCACCAGGACCGCACAGGTGGAAAGAGCACTTACGGTCTCGGGGAGCGCAAGGAACAGGCCACTTACGCTCGCAAGTAAAAGCACACAGCATAATTCAGATCCCTGTAAACCCTGAAGGGATGAATCGTAATCCCTCTAAGATGCCAATTTTCTCGTAACCCGACCCTTTAATTGGTTTGTAACGCAGAGCTATCTGGAAAGAACGCTGCAGAAAATGTCGGGAGAGAGATATTTAGCAGATTAATGGGTGAGCCATCTGTGTCTCGTTGCCTATCGCCGCCAACACGGTGAATTAGACGCGTGCTCCGACCAGGCGGGTGGACCAAAACACTTTTCGTCCACCCGGAGACGCTTCTCTGCTTGGTCAAGGATCCGATGATATTTCAGCGCCGACCCTTTTCAGCGGCCATTTGCGCTCTGCCTGGTTAACACGATGCGGTATTGCTGTCCAAGCCGCCTCGCTCCTCTTACTGAACACACAGGAGCGGCGGCGTCTGCGCGATTGCCATCGTGAGTGACGGCCGGCAATTCGAAAGGCTTATGATCGTTTCGGGGATTTGCATGAGGAGAAGGGTAAGCGCTGCCAGTCCATGCCTTTTTTTAATTTATTTTGTCTTCAACAGATGTAATATTGTTTTTCCAACCACATATTACAGGAGATTGGATTATCCCGGCCGGCGCGAACTGCCAGTATAGGTTTTCACCGGAATGTCGGTGATCGTCGGGTTCTAATGGAGGTTTTATACGCGACTCCGCCCGGGCCTCGTAACTTATTATTTGTATGAATGGGGAAGTGTTGTGACGGTAGGACCTGCTCACGGGCCCTCGAGGCGTCTTTTTATGGCGAGATTAATCTACTGCTCCAACCATTTACTGCCGTGTAATTGTAAGTTTGAAGTTATTAAATGCTGGATTCCACCCAACGCTTCTCTGCTACCTACCGGTTTGTGCGACTGGATGCCAGGCTGCGGCGGAGTAATTCGGTGAAGTGGGTAGAACTAATTGGATTGTCCGCACACCGTACTCTTTTACCGTAATTCACTTAGTTACCAAATTTTGGGGCTTTCAAACCCCTCCCCCCGCTGCAGCCGTTCTTTGTGTTTTTTGCACTGGAGCCATTTTTACAATGCATTTTAAAGGACTAAGATGATGGGATGCAGCATCTGGATAGTGCTTTAAAATTCCAAACATCGCGCTGGAGATAAGATTCATCCATCCATTCATTCATTCATTCATTCATTCACTCATTCATCCATTGTCTGTATCGCTTCTCCTGCACGGTGCCCTTCTCCTGCCCTCCAGTCCGTCACGGGGCCACATATGGCTACAGAACACGTTCTCATCCCAACGCGTCAACCGCGTGACGAATGGAGAATCTTCCCTGAGCGTCGCATACCGACGCATCAGGCACCCATTTCTCGTCATTTGTGACGAACCACGGAGCGTCACGTCTACATCAACACCGCTATGTATATCTTAACCTCACCAAAACAAAGGCAGAGTTTGTATTTTCGAAATGAGGAACCGCGTTTTGACGCCCGCAGCGGAAAATAGACACTTGTCCAGGTTTGTCGAAAAAATGACGAGAAGGGGGTGTTTTGATTTTGGCTTGGGAGTAAGAACGCGCAGGGCAACATGTTCTGAAGCCTGCGTCACAAACCGACGCCCCCTTTCTCGTGTTCCATATGGAGACAGACAACACGGAGACTCCGTAGCTAATATTATGAGAAAATAACTACAGGCTTCTTTTAGAGAGTGACTTACCCAGTCTTATGGTTACTAATGGCTTTGCACACACGCAAACGCACACACACATATATAGTATATATTTATCCTTCCATAGCATCGGTGGGCCCAGCATGACCCTTTGGTCTTCAATAATTCACACGTGAGCCGGGGTACTCTGCTCCGGGCTGACCTGTCTAAGTCTCCTTCTCCGGGTTGCCCACAGCACCCGTGGTGGACTGTTAATGCAGATCTCAGCTGGAAAAGCACAGTTAATGTACCACGCACACACACACACACACACATACACACACACACACACACACACCCCTTCCCGAGGGCTAAAAAGGTGACACGGATTCAGGCATGCACTCGCCTTCACCCATCAGACACTTGTTGATACGCACATGTTTATCCGACACATGTGCAGTCGACGACACACGTACGGCCGCTCCAGTCTCACGCCTGACATGTATCCGCCCGCGCTGCTGTCCTCATGAAAATTTCAGAGGATCGTGCCGGGGCGGCTTCCATCATGAACGCCTTCTGCAAAGTCGCACGGGTTTGCGATGGAGCAGGTTTCTTTGCAGGGGCAGGCAGGTCCGCCCAGCTAGCGGCCCGCGGCTCCTGAGCGAGCTCTTTCTGCCACGACCGATTCGTCTACCGGCCACATTTTTTTGTCGTCCGTCCAAATCCAAGTGATGAAGTACTTTGGGGGGGGGGCGGCTGTGTCTGAGCTGGTACAGCGGGTATCCCTTCAGTCCTGGGGCAAGAACCTGAACCCCCGGTTGCTCCTGGTTAGCGCCTGTCATGGCCGCATGAGTGTGTGTGAACAAGTGATACGATCCGATGCAAAAGAGCTGTATAAGCGGAGACCGTTTTGTTAACGTTGTAAAAAACATGAATAAAAAATATATATTTGAAGCAGCAAGTCACATTTAACAACTAATATGACACATATATAAAACATGTGTACTCGAAATCGCGCCTTCAGGCAATGAACATTCGTACAAAAGGAGGAATAATTTAACAAAGTGATAACGCTTGACTAGATAGCGCGTCTTTAGTTCTTCAGTATTTGTTCCCGCAGGCTAGCGGAGGCTCAAGTGTTTACATCGCAGTGATCAGTGTTGCAGCAGAGCAATAATATTTATAAATATTTATATTTATATGAGCGGTGTGGAGGGTTAAAGCTGCGCAGTTCAACACCGCACCGCACCGCACGTTCCTGGGTGGTATTTCTGCAAATGATGGCCGCCGATAGCTGCCACGTAAGGCGCTAACCAGAGCATCTGGAGCAGCTTGGGGTTCGGTGTCTCGCCCGAGGACGCTTCGGGGGGTGCAGCCGCGAATGGAACCGCCAACCTTCCTGGAGTGTGTTTGCATTTGCTAAGCCGAGTGTAACTCAGTCAATCTGATTGGCTGCTCTGGGGCGCCTTCTGTATCTGCTTAGTTGCTTCTTGTCATGTCCTCTTTTTACTACCATTGGCCGCAGGTCTGCAGCAGGCTGCAGCTGCTGTCCCTTGAAATTTGAAATGAGCCGAGAGAGGGGGTGGACCGGCGCGCTGGCAAGATTTATTTCTAATTTTCGGACATAAATCTAATTTTATTGTCTGCTTGCAGAAGCGTCTTAAATAGAGGCATCTATTGTTATGATGCTCTGCAAACGATCGCCGTGGGAGCTTTGTGGCCCAATCGAGTGAATTCCATAGTATCAGCAACACATAACTTACAGGAAACCTTCATTTCAACATCTGTGTTGATTCAACCCTTCCCTGTCGCTGATGACATTTCTGTGAGCGCATATTTTTAAGAGAGGGGCTGCTCCGTCGTGCCGCAATCGCGCTCCTGAAGTATCGGCTGGCAGTGGGGCTTACATGCACACGCCGCTGTGCCAAGGTTCCCCCGTGTGCTTCAAACGCTCCGGTCTTCGGGTTACGCGGCATCTTCAGGAGTCGGAGATGTAGGTAAGTGCAGCCATCGCAGCCCCGGATTGGATACGGATACATGGTCGGAGGCGGGCCTCTGAGGATTTCTTTAAACAAGAGCTAAATGGTACATGCTGGGAGAAAAGGGTCGGCCTTCTGGGTCGGGGTTGGGGGTTTATGTTATGAGACTTCACGTCATTGCTATCATTTGGTTAAGCCCATGGCTACTCCAATAACGCCGAAGGAAATGTAATCTTGCAGTTCTCCTGGACTTTCATAATGACACGAGATGAGATTAGGGTGGGTTTAAAGGGGGATTCTGTTGGGGTTGTGACTCTCCAACAATGCATCCACCGTTTTACAGTTGCTTCTTTCTCCGTACGAGTCATCATGAAAAGGTTGTTTTCAGGCCGGACGACGGCTGTTATATTTGCAGTTTTTGCGCTCGGCCAATATGAATAGCTCCTTCCTGTATCCAGATATCAAGTTGCGTGTTTGCATACCAGATTCTTGACTGCGTCCCACCTCATCACTTCTACGCAGAACTATAAATACGTTTCTTGCACCAACACCTTTCCTCCGGTTTTAGAGCTGGCGTTGTCACATTATGTGCCTAAAAAAAGCCGCGTCCAAACAGACCGCTCATGGCTACGGCCGCAATCGTGCAGACGGAGGGAAGGGTGTAAATGTCCCTCCTCGAACTCATACAAATATGTTCACGCAAAGATCAAGATAAAAGTGTGTTTACAGCCGTCCCTCGTTCATCTCAGGGGTTTACGTTCCAGAACCAGCCACGATGAACGGAAATCTGTGTTATATATTCTAGAACCTAATGACCCTCCCCACCCTCCCCACTCTCTATTTAACCTTTTCCATACTCTGATAAACACCTCCTATGTAATTCACACAAGCAAAGCGCCGCAGAGTAACACTGCCAGGAGCCATCGCACGTCGTGAAATGGACGAGGCGAGACGCTGAATGCACGCTACGTGCAGGAGATGCAGAGAATGATGCTGCGGTCGCTGAGCCAATCAGAGTCCAGGATACAGAACGCCATGCTCTGGTTGGTAAAAATAGTTGTAATAATGAATATATAAAAATAAGTTTATACCGCACATCCACGGTATTATCCTCGATATAAAAGTGTCTCTTTTTATATCACTTTTTAACGTGGATTTATCGCTGTGCCATGGGCTTTTGCAATTTTATGTTGCGGATTGAAAATCCGCTGTACTGTGAGACCGCGAAAGTTGAAGCGGGATGTGGCGAGGGACCGGCACATCTGTATCTCTGCTGCCTCCTGCAGTGCCTCCTGTCTTCCCCTCGGCGTCTCGAAACCAGCCAACATGGCCGCACTCGCCTCCGTCTTCCCCTTCATTCTGGCTGCTGCTCTTTTCTCCGCCGGTTCCAACCCGCTTGCACACGTTTCTTCACCTCTGCTCCGCTCCCTCCGTTGCTCTGGTTTGTTGACCCTAGGCAATTAACGCCCTCCGCCTTCTTTATCGCCTCACGGTTCCACTTGGGTCCCTCTCATCCACACACACACTCACATACCATGTCTTTCTGCAGCTCACCTTCGTTCCCCTCCTTTCCAGAGCAAACCGCCACCTTTCTCGAGTAACCCTCCACCTGCGCCCTGCTTTCACCGCAGATCACAGTGTCATCTGCAAACATCACCATCCAGGGAGATTCCCGTCCCGGCTCATCCGTCAGCCTATCCATCAGCGCGCCCAACGAGCGGGGGCTCAGAGACGATCCCCGACGCAGTCCCACCTCCACCCTGACCCCCTCTGTCACACCTCACCTCTGCCTTGCAGCTCTCATACAACACTCTAACACACTCCTCTGCCACGCCACACTTCCTCCGACAGCCTCGGTTCCCCCTTTGCACCCTGTCGTATGCGTTTTCTTCACGTCGGGATTACGTGAGGTGCACTTCTTCCTGACACCGCCCTCCGCATTTATCCGGGCTCTCAAAGAGAACTGCCTCGTGTCCTCTCGGGGCTGCGTTAAACCACTAGCTTTTTTTTTTTTTATAAATAAACACAAAAAAATCCCAATGCATTTTTCTTGCCATGAGAGATGTGCATGCAGCTGATTGGCTACGACTCCATAGTAACGCTGAAAATGGATCTAGACTATGTATAGACTACGTACAGTGATAGGTGGTTACAACCCATGGCCATTTTTTTCTCTTTGTCCCTGACCTTTTTGAACTTTGTTTGCGCACTCATCTGAGCATGTGCATGAATGTGTGGGACTTGTACGCTCCAACATGCACATCTGTCTATTTCTGTACAAAGCCGAGTGTCTCTATATGTCATCCCCTGTGGCTCCGCTTTGTATATTGTTTGCTTGTCAACCTTGCCCTCGCTCTGCCATTTATTGCTCTCTACGATTATTAATTTAATGTCTCTGTCACAACCAATTAGAGTCTCTTATGTCCCATGACCTCTGACCCTTCCCTCGCTTGGCTTGCTGCATCTTAAACTCAAGAGATAAGACCAAGTGACCCAGATTGTTTGTTTACTTTATTTTTTTTCCTCCCCCCCCCCCTCCAATAGCGTTAGTGATCACATGAATTCCCTCGGGAGCTTCCCTTCATACAAGCACCTTCCCTGTGTGCACTCTTGTGTGCATACATGGAAATGGGAATCAATTGGCAGATGAGGGTTGCCTCGATAATGGCGGAAGAGAAAGATGGAGCCATACAAATGGAGGCTACAAAAAAAAAAAAAAAAAGGCAGTTTGAAAGTCCTCCAAAAGCAACACATTAAATGAGTGATTCCAGGCCCCAAGGGTTCCTCCCCATTTCTATAGACTGCACCAAGATTGCAGCACCTCTTATCGGAGAATGCAGTACTCCGTGTATTACACTTAAACCCTCATCTTTCAGCCGCATAGCTGCCAGTGCTGTAAACAAGCGTACAAGTAAATATTTCATGTAAAAATGTCACCGGAATACAGAAAGTCTCTTTCAATTCTGTTTTTTTTTTTTTTTTTTTTTTTTATCAGCGGAGTGATTATGTTCCTGCATGTTTATGCGAGGCACACTTTGTTGCAGTGTGCACAATGTCACGCACATAACTGCCTCCTTTATTTTTCTCTGTGTCGGTGACCTTGTGTGTCAGACAAATCATATGGGATACATACCTCCTCTGACAGGAACCATTCACCAGCGGGAACAGAGGACTGGAAGAGGGATTAGCTCGCGTGTGTGTGTGTGTTGCAGAATATATATAAACCGTCACAGAGTTATGATGAATCTGTTTGTGGTCTTGTATGTGGATAACCGTGTCTGTTGAATGTAAAGGACGGTCTCAGACACACAACTAACAGCATAGAAGCGCCACAAAATAAGTCAGTCATTCATTCATTCATGATCCGTCCCTTTATCTTGACCTCTGGGTTGCTGGGGGGGGTGGGGGGGGGGGGCTGTGGCCTATCCCAGTTGTCATTGGACGAGGTGGTACGAGACGTAGAACCGTTCACCCTCTCATTGTCACGTCGTAGACGGAGAACCATCCGCATGTCATGTAGAGACATGCAACCACTAACTCACCCAATCATACATAAGAAAGAGTAAAAAAAACAAGCATTCAACCTCTCATTCACATGTCATATAGTGACACAGAACAATTCACTCTCTCATTCAAACTTCACATAGAAACATACAACCATTCACTCACTCATTCAATGTCACATACAGTAAAAAAACAACCATTCATCCTCTCATTCACAAGTCATATTTTTTTGTGCTATCTATGTGTCAATATGTATGTATATATGTGTATGGCTATATTGTGTATGTGTATATTGTATGTGCATATTGTGTATATTGTGTATGTATATATATATATGTATATATATATATATATATATATATATATATATATATATCCTGTTTTTTCTTTTGCCTCTAATGTTGCTGCTGCAACACCTGAATTTCCCCTATGGGGATCAATAAAGTATTATCTTATCTTATCTTATCTTATCTTATCTTATCTTATCTTATCTTATCTTATCTTATCTTATCTTATCTTATCTTATCTTATCTTATCTTATATAGAGACATGCAAGCGTTCACTCACTCATTCACGTCACATCGTGGCACATTCACATCCGATGAACCTCCTCCTCCTCCCAGCTGGGAGGCGAGACGCGAATCCCTTTATGTTTAACTTACAAACCATAATGGGTTGTATCATAACATTTAATGTCACAGTTTTGTCTTCATCAGTGCTCCATGTTTACGTAGCGACTTGCAAATCGTCCGTCTCCAGCTGTCGAGGGAGTCTTGGTTGGATTTACCCCGTCAGTCTCTCATCTCTCCGCCGGTCAGCCTTCAACCGACTGCCTTTTCTTTACGCAGAAACTCCAACCCGCCACAGAACCCGATCCAACAACCTGGGAAATTTAGCAAATAACCACCGCTCTATTTTGCATGCTAGTATTGCTAGTATGTAGTGATAACTGGAGAAGAACACCTTTCGGTAGTGGTCCGCAGAACGTACTGGAAGATGAAGATGGAGGGAAATTGTCCCAAATCTGGTCGCCTAAGTTTGTTTCGTGTGACTGAGAACATGATCTGGGCTTCTAGTGGACATGGACAATGCTGATGCACAAACAGGACAAAAATGGCTGCATCCAGAGCCAATCAGTGACCCGGCTTACGTGACCCAACGACCAATCAGGGACTGAAAGCCCCGTTGACCTGGAATTTTACAGAAGTTCTGACTTAGCAGCGCCAACTAAAAACAATCTGCTACCAAATACTGCGATATAACGCGTAAAAATTGCTCTCGTTTAGCTTTTCCACAATCGAAGTTATGACGAATATCAGGGTCACTCGGTCCACCTCGGCGGGCGCAGCCATCTTTTGTTTTTTAAAACGCCTCTGGTAATGCCGGCTCAGCTGCATCAGGCATTCCTGGCATTTTCAGCATTCTTTAGTAGGTATTGGTCGGTTCTCATATCGAATCCACCCCCAGCGGAGATCGCTGCTCGTAAACGGCCCGCTGTCTCCGAGGCCGGGAAAGGAAGCGGACCGGACAGAACCCAGACACGTCTGCAAAGTGAGAAAGCGACACTGGATTTTCTTTTTGCAAAGCTTTAATCACAAAGCGACATAGCTGAATGGCACTGTGCTAATAAGTCACTGACATTTGCATAGCGTGTCATGCATTGAACCGGCATTGATGAGCATATTGATTCTGTATCGGTGGATGAGATCGTACTTGTCATGTTTTGTCTCCACTTCCTTCACGCTGATCAACACAAAACACTTGACTGATTTGTCTTTGAAATGATGATTAATGGGCGGCATGGTGGCGCAGCCGTTAGCGCCACTGCCTCACGGCAACCAGGTTGGATTCCGTATGTTCTCCCCGTGTCTGCGAGGGATTCCTCCCACACTAAATTGTCCAGATGTGAGAAAGTGAATGGTAGCTTGTCTCTATATGTGGCCCGAATGAGAGGGTGAACAGCAGTTTGTTTCTCCATACGCGGCGTAAAGGAGAGGGTGAATGGTTGTTTGTCTCTATGTGACTTGTGAATAACAGGTCGAATGGTTGTATGTCTCTAAATGTGGCGTGAATGAGAGGCTGAATGGGAGTTATTTTTTCTACATGTGGCGCGAATGAGACTAAGAATGGTTGTGTGTCTCCATATGACTTGTGAACGGTAGTTATTTTCTCTATATGTGGCAGTGACGCGCAGTCAGGGGAGGCAGGAGAGGCCGTGCCTCACTTGCCAATCTTGGAAAGAATAAAAAATGTAAAAAAGAATTAAATGGTTATTATTTACCAGTGATTTGCACGGGAAAGGTGTTCAGGCTCTAGCAGCCCCACGACCCCGAGAGGAGGATAAACCGTATGGATGATGCATGAATGAATGATGATGAGTGATTAATGCATTCAGTCAAGAACATCCTGCAAACAAATCATTTTAAGGGTTTTTTTTTGTGCGCCGGTGGATTCCAGGATCTCACCATCAGCCCCGGAGCTGCGGCTCAGTCCCCGCCGTTCATTACAGGAGCTTTCAGAGCCTCGATGCCTCTTGTATCGGAGTGTGTTTGAACTTTGCACCCCCGACCGTGAGTGTGTTTGTGTGTTTTTGTGTCTGCTGCCGGTGGAGGGGATTACACAGGTGCTCGGCTGCGGTCTGCTCCTGTCCACACTCCGCTGTGGCCAGTGAGAGTGTGAACGCATGGATGAGCGCAGAAAAGGGCCGCTGATTGTATAATGTGCTTGAAATGTTCGGGCTGCTCTCGTCAGACATTGTTTACGCGCGTCAGTGTTTCGCAAAACCCGCCGTTTCCAGAAACGTTTGGCGGCTTCAGACGCCGTCGGGCCTGAGCTCCGCATATAATGACCTACTTGCATTTTCCCAAACTTAGAGATACATCATGACTTGTGATAAGGAGGCCGTGATGATAAAGATGTAAACAGTGATACTTCAGAATAATTCAGAATAATGAATGATGATATTTAGAAACACAACCCAATCTGGATACACTCATCAGCTGTGTCATATTGTAGCTCAGTCAGTGGTTCTTAACCTTGCTGGAGTTACTGAACTCCGCCAGCTTCATATGCGCATTCACCGAACCCCTTTTTTCAATAGGAAAAATAAAATGTGATTTTTTTTTTTTTTCAAATTCAAAACATAAGTCGATATAGTGGGCTCCCAAAATGCGGATTTCTCATTTATGGGTTAAAAAAAAAATATTTTCTTCAAAAAACAGAACTCTGAATAACAAAATCGCTGATAAAAAAATTAACTGCATTCTTTTCAACCCAGTAAAATATTTGTAGTTAATTTTTTCATGCGCTATTCAGAGATAAATGAAGTTTTTTTGGGTTCAATTCAGATGATACTGGGGTTCAACCTGGCATTGCAAATCATGCAGATAGGATGTTGCCTCCCATCACGTTACACATGTAAATCCATGTTGTACATATTTGTCCGGCCACTTTCTTATTTTGTATGAAGGGATCAAAATGTAAAGAAAGGAATCACACGACGTGCCGTCACGACAGTCACAATTCGACGATTGAGCGCACCAAATTCCCTGCGGCACAGATAGGCCAAACGATGTAGCGTGATCACCTGCAGTCAATGATGGCCAAGCGGGGCGTGTCATCACAAATCATACGAGTCGGGTGTGTGTGTGTCTTGACCTCGTCTTGACCTCCGCCGAACCCCTGGGACTGACTCACCGAAACCCCCGGGGTTCGATCGAACCCAGGTTAAGAACCACTGAGCTAAGTGCTTTGACAGAATTAGCGGTTAGCGCTTCGGCCTCACATCGAGAAGGCTTGGATTCCCGCAGGGTGGCCTTTTCAGTGAGGAGTCTCCATGTTCTCCCTGCGTCTGCGTGGAGTTCCTCCCACAGTCCAAAAACATGCAGGAGGTTCATTGGAGAAGTTCGAATGATCGGGTAAATGGTTGCCTGTCTTTACATGTGGACCTTAGATGGATCCGGGGGGAACCCCGCCTCTCGCCCAATGACAGCTGGGATCAGCTCCAGACCCTCGACGAACCCTGAGTGCAAGATAATGACGAATGAATGAACGAATTACGATTTGACAGCGAATAACCCGGTGCTATAACAAGATTTCCACAAGTTCTGATTGTTGTCAGATTCTAAATAACAGTTGGACGAGGAATACAAAAGTTATCCATCCAGAAATCCAGCGTAGCTTTGCTGTTAACACGACTACCGGTGTTTATGTAGCGCAACTTCCAGGCATTTAAAAGAGGAGAAAGAGCCTGCAAGGCCAGCGCGCCGCACACACCGCGCGCCGGCTGCTACGAGGACGCTGACGAGAGCGACGGTTTTCCCGGTGACCCGGCGTCGTCGTAGTTTCTCATCACAAGGCCCGTTTGACAGCCTGTATCCTCGGGCTCTCACATTATATATATTTATATACCGAGCCGGTGTATGTTCTCAACATCGCTAATACATTTTACACGATGGCATCAAAGCGCAATGTAAATGGTATAAAGGCTGTATTTCATAATGCTAATGGCGGTGCAGCACTCAGTGTTATATGTGTAATATCTTACAGGTGACGGTTATGTGCTCCCCTCGGTTTATTAAGTGCCGATATTCGGGAGAGAGAGAGAGACGTTTTAAAAGCAAATAGAAGTATATCCAGCTCCCGTGGGCTTTAAAGATTCTGTTAAAGCTTTCAGCCTAATACAAACACACCCTTTCGCCCACCTCCTCCACACACACACACACACACACACACACACACACACAAACACCAGTTCCCCACAACCGAATCACAAGAGTGCTCTTTGACAACAATCAATAGAAACAAGGCGGCACCAGAGGGGCCGCCCCAATTAAATCAGCTCTCCGACTGATTAACAGAAGAACGGACACACACACACACACACACACACACACACACACACACATTCGGGCGCGCAAAACACACAAGTTCCCTCTGCAGATCGGTGACGCCCGCTCAAAAATTGAGATAGATGTATGAGCACACAGGTGGGCGGCGGCGTTCCATAATCGGGAGTCCGATTGGACCGTTCGTGATTCTGAATGGATCGGGCGAATCGATGGAAACGTTCTAGAAGCTGTCATTGACGGTTTGTGGGACACGGGGGACGTCACGGCCCCCGAGGGCCGGCGTTTCCTTCACAAATCAGTTTGGTCGTCCGACCTCGGGCTTTTGAGGAGGTCTTGTTTGACAGTGTCGTCGGAGTAGAGGTGGAAAAAGGCAAGGAGCGGCAAGAGGGGGAATTGCAATTGAACAGAATTTGCTAATTTTGTGAAAAAACACAGACAAAGACGGTTGGGTGACTTTGCGCCTCGTGATTGGGCTTCACTGCAAAGGGTGTGCAGGATGTGAGTTGCGTTGCGTGTTGATGCATGGCGCGCCCACAGCTAATGACGGTTTTTCCCCTCAGCTTGTCGCCCACCTGTATTCGGCGGCCGCTTTCACACCCTTCTCGCCTGTCACACTCCGATGCTTTATGAACGGCGTGCAAGTGGGAACAGGCATTCAAACATGTATGAGTTGACCCCTCTCGCTTTACAGGAGTTCATCCACGATGTCCTCTGTGATTCATGCTCGAGTGCAACATTCCTGGGCAACGCCGCTCATGTAAAGACACATTCCTCGCGCTCGCTTAGCCGGCACTGCGAGCGTGTCCCGCCGAGATTTTTTACTTCATTTTAACTGCTACGTTCACTGACTCATAAAAGGGTCATTACCGAAAAAAGAATAACTTGCGCTCATGTTATGACAGGCTGTTAAGAAAGTGCCTCGTCTCAGTTGTGTTTACGTTGCGATGTCAACGTAGCACTTTATGGTAATTGCGTTCTCCAGCGCTGTCATGCTTTATTGGTGCTAACATGTCTGTTTTTCAAGTCTTAATTTGGAAGTAAACTCTGCGGGAGAAATCTCCAGTGGGCCCAGAATGGCACCTGGGGTCTCACCTCCGGCCTGCGCAACGCATGTAATTAGCCAAGTTTCCCTTTATCGCGTTGCTCTTTTCATTTATGTTTTGGCCCGTCTCCCGCAGTATTTGTAGCCTGTCGCCGTTAATGAGCGCGCGTGCGTGCACACAGAGCTGCCAGGAGACATCATAACACCCGGCGCACTCCTCACAGTTTTAACAGTCCATTAGATAATTAAGGCGAACGGAGCGCTTTTGTCGGGTTTCAGACGAGGCATTACCGTTAATTAGCGTCAGAGTCAAGGAACTGTTTTGCTCAAGCTCTCGAGTACAAAGGGAAACAATCTCTGTACCTCGTCAACGATGCACTAAATCTCTCTTTTTGTCCTTTTTTTTTCTCCAGGTAGCGACCGCGTGACTGAAAAACGGAAGGCCAATCCTCTGAGAGGCGCGTCCGTCGCCTCGGCATCATGTGACACCGCGCATTCCATAGTAAGAGGAAGAGCCAGTCCACGGCCCGTGCGGAACATCAAACCACTCGCGCCCGCATCACCGCTATCGGCTGCGAAGAGTCACCTCTTCCTCACCCGACTTGCCTCCAGCCTCGCCTCGGAGATTAAGACGGGCCGCCGTCCCTTTCAACTTCCCGAAGGCCTCTCCAAAATAGGCTCTTTCAGCGTGTCTCACAATAGCGCTGAAAGGGAGGATAAGATGCCCGACGGTACCCCCGTGTCTTTTTTTGTATCTTTGTCTCCTCAGTGACTGAGCCCTCGGCGGCATTCCTCGCGGCCCGTCTCGGAAGAACCGAAGGAGATTTCTCACAAACTTAATTTGACTTTTTTTTCTTCTTCTTTTTTTTGGGGGGGGGGGGGGGCAAAAACCCCCCCCCCCGGCGCGGCCCCATGGGGGGTTTAAACCGCGACCGAAACCCCCCCCACTTTAGACCCCCCGTTT
>CAAKHD010011751.1:5000-14551 GCA_901007705.1 Fistularia tabacaria
GCCTTATGCCACCTGCACGTCCAAAGACTTTGAAAAGACTTGGACAAGACTCATGGAAAATGATCAAATCACACCTGCTCACATCTAAAGTTTCAAGTCAGCCTCGATTACCACTTCACACTTAACAACGGAGATGATGGAGGGCGCTGGCAACTCCAATAAAACTCGAAGATTTCCCTCCAACTTTCAGTTTTAGGTCTGTGACTGAAAATCGTTAGGTGTAAGCCCAGCTTTAGAGAGTAAAAAGGTATCCACACAAAAGACCTGTTTTAAAGACCTGAGCTCTGTTGTATAAGTGTCATAATGTGTGATCGCGAACGTTCAGCCTGCTTTTTACGTACCTGAGTCGCAGCTGCTGGAGCTCCTGCAGCGACCCAAGAGCAGCAGGTAGACTGCACAGCTTGTTGTCATGGAGCTGCAAGGAAATAACAGAAATTATTCGTGTGATAAAAAAGGAAAAAAATGTGTTACTTTAGTTTCTCAACATTTGTTCTTGAATTTTTCAGGTTTTATGAAATATTGTAGTAAGGCTAATTATGCTGGTTGCTGTATGAAAAAGGTTATATGAAACGCTTTGCTTTACATTATTTGTCACTGATGAAGGGTTCATATATCCTTAGCTGGAGGGGACGGGGGTCACAGGGCCCACCCAGGTGTTTCTTACATCCAGGATAGAGAGTGCAGGGAGGAGGCCGATGTCGTCGGACAACTCCGTCAGCTGATTGGACGAGAGCAACAGCTTGGTGAGGTCGGTCTGTTCCCACCAGCGATCCGACGCGCCGAAGGACACGTTCTGCTTGGCCTCCTCAGGTGTGTCAATGTTCAGCCGATACACGTTCTGAGGGACTGAGACAAGTGCTGATGTTGTTATTACACCCTAAGAGAACAATCAGGCACCCGAGCAGTATCCTCCAAAGCCTCGGTAATTGCTGTTCCTACGGTCTGGAGATTCAAGGATAAAAAGCGGCTTTCCCTTCTTTCACTTTTTGCAAAGCATGGTTAGATTTTTGTCAAGGAAATTACTTGCAGATTAATTTGCAATTCCCTGCAAACTTTCTGGTGATTTTTAGACAATTTTGTATTAATTCTAAGACAAATTTACTGCTTATTTTCACATTACATTTTGCAATATTTTTAAAATGACTCAATTTACTTACAGCTGTGCACTTATGTGATAACGTAACATTAATCACAACAAGTCCAGCAGTCGCAGTAATAATAATAATAATAATAACTTGCACCAATTAGAAATAAGAAATGACTTTCCAGTGCAGCAGACATTTATGTGTAGTCATATTTTCTATTTATAACACAGAATAAAGAACAAGTGAACTTCCATAATTGCACAGTGCAAGTATGGGTTAATTATTGTCAAGTATATTATAAAATATGATAAATCTGTCACCACTGCATGTGTGAAATTCCACGAGATGTGACCTGTGCACTTAGCCATTTTTGTTTAAGTCACTGAAACTGGCTGTGTGTCTTTTATCGTCAGTCGCTGTGTTTTTTTTAATACAGTCATGAGTTAATCTGTTCATCGTGTTAAAACGGTGCAAATGGTCGCAGAGGTGGTGGTGGCCCAAGGGGGGGGCGACGGTGAGTTTTTAACCTATAGCTGTCACCTGTCAATCACAAGACCAGCTTTGAGACATAACAATTCCTTTTCTGAAATACTAGCGCCTTCATGAGACGGCGTTGCTATTATTGACATTTTAACCACTGAAGGACAGTGTCTACAGGGAGGGGACATATTTCAGAAAGTCAAGACCTTTTCATAATCAATGACTTAATTGTCTTCCTTTTATCTACAAATTCTCTGTGTCAGTCTTTATTATGTAGCAGGTGTTGACAGGAAAGTGGAGGATTTATGCAAGTGGATTATCAGACATTCATGAAATCATTTTACATAAAATATGCTATTAGGCTCTAAAGTGGCCGAGAGAGTCACGTGGATGATGTAGCCAATCACAGCTATAATTGGGCAAGCGGCAAGGCTTAACCTGAACCATTCACCTGTCAGTCATTCTCAAATTAAATTAACCTAATGACGGGAGAACCCAAGAAGCGAACCAAGAGAACAGAAGAGAACCCAAGATTAAAGGTGGGTAGTGTCGAGCAAATGTTTATATTCATACGGATTCGATGAGGTGTCTGACAGGAGCTGAGGGGAGGAAGTAACCGGTTCAGACACAAGCAACTTTAAACATTCAAGCTAACTGCTCTGGTTAGCATAACTGCATCGATAATTAGTAGTTAAACTAATAGGCTTATATGGATGCGTCTTTCTGTCGGCATACTGTCTTTCTTCGGGTTTATTTCTAAACTACACACGAATATCCCTGCACAATTTTGACCAAATATCGATTTTTAGATTTCCTCCCCCAACCAAAAGCAGAGTAATTCTTTTAGTTTTACCGCTCGTTGAGGAGTAAATTACCCTCAGTCAGCCCCCGGCCGGACAGGTTGAGCTGCCCACTCTTCCGCGCAGCATTCAGCAGACCGTGCGGGACATCCGGCTCGGTTTTCTCTGCCCTGAAGCCCGCCAGAGAGTCCACCTTCTGACCCCGCTTGAAACGAGACATTGCCACAGATTGTTAACAAACTAATTCCTTTTTGCTTTTGACTAAGGCTAGTTATCTCCACGCCCAAACCATCCACTTCCGCCCTCCATCGACAACAAACTTAACACTTCCGGTCGGAGTCTTTCAAAATAAAACAATATTCTCCACGGGGTGAATAGCGAAGGACAGACATGAAATGAACAGGCAGATTTATTTAAACTCTGCTTAATGCGAATTTGACCACATTTCCTCATTTTTCTATTTCTTTTAAGTCCCTCTTAAACATTTCTGCTGCGCTTAATATTGAAGATTGTGATCTTTCAATCTCCACAACTAGCACACTTAACACATAATAGTTGATTCCCTTCCAGCTTCCGTTTCTCTCTCTCACTTCTTAAACTGGACGCACCTCAGCAGAGCAAGTGGCTGGAATGGGAAATTAAATTCTCTGCTTCCCTCTGTCAGCAGTTATTTTAAGATATAAAGGCAGTATTACCCTAAGGACTGGCCCGTTGGTCAGATAATAGGCAATGCATTATTGCTACTGACAATGTACAGCCACAGTACTTTAAAAAAAAAAGATTGGAAAATGAGGTGACTGATGAAAATGAGGTGACCTTGAAGGTCTTCCAGTTAAACCAAGCTGTGTTGTTTTGGTCTTACTAAGAAGCCAGCGTACAAGGGTTGAAGCCAAATAAACGACAATAAATTAATAAAAACTCAGAAGCACAGACAGAAGGTTAAAATTCTTGATGCAGGGTTGCATGGGTTCCTTTGGTTAAGGGATCAAGATTATCCTAAAGGAATGGGCAAGCAAACAGTCAAGAAACTAATGGGAAAAAGGGAAATAATTTCCTTGTAAATTACGAACTGATTGAAAATGTGCCACAATAGGGATGTTGGACTTCCCAATGTATAAAGCTGTGATGGTTTTATATTCCATCAGAGAGCCATGAATCAGAGATGATAATCAGGCCTGCACAAGATTTGTAAAACACTTAATGCCCACACATCAGCTGACAATAAGTAATGAGTAACATGACAGATAACACACACCTTGATTGTAACAACTGCCTCCTACTGGACTGTACACTTTGACCATGACCAAGAGTCCAGGGAGTCTTTTGGGGGTATTTTTAAGCAGGTGAGCTGAAGAGTCAGTCCCGGTGAGCTGGCTCTGACATGTTTGGGATGAGTGTGTCGGTTGTGTTAGGTTTGCTGCTGTGTGCCTCCTGCTGTGCCGCCCACACAGGTAAACCTTCCATTTCCATGCCGTTGTACGCAATTTTTTTGGACACCTCCTTCTGTGATCTTAAACACAGTTGTTGATAAGGAACAACGTAGACTTTAAAGTTTTGAGCATAAAATTAAGATTTGGAGGGAATGTAATGACATGATAAATATTTGAAATGACTTAATTGCAGTTTAGAAATGCGCAGAGTAAACTAAATACATGAAAATGTGACATTTACTTATTTCAAGAGTAGTTTTATTGTTATATTGAATGAATGCCAATTTTGTTGAGTTAATTTTTTATGCTTTTTTTTTTTTTTTGTAAAGTTTTTTTTTTTTATTCCTTCCCGTTGTATTTTTTTCCCAACGATGTAACCGTACGTCACAGTCAACCTTTATTTTGTGCCCCAAGAATGCAGTTCCGATTCCATCCACTAGAGGGATCGTCGAGCCCCTTTTGAATGAATGCTGCTACTTGTCAATCAGAAACAAATGGCAAAATGATCCAAGTAGAAACCAAAAACATTTTATTATAAAGCATTGTGATCAAACTGTGTTTAATTTGCAAGTAAAAATTCTCATTATTTGATTTGCAGACAGTCTTGTATTGTGCATGATTTTTTTTTTTCTTCTTCTGTAAAATATAGCATTATGTCACTGTAATAGACTGCCCGGATATAAATATCAATGCGAAAGTTAAGATTATATTAAGATGTCATTGCAGTGTGACTGGATTTTTATCTTAATGTTCAACAGCAATAAAACAGGCAACACATGGAAATAAAAAAAAAACAAAGTGCAATGCTGACAGATAATAGGGCTCGGTATAAGACAATCCATCGGGACTTAAAGAGCCTTATCGGTGAATGATAATCTCCTCCATTAAGTAGATTAATTGATCACAGTGTACCATGATATCACCTCTCTGCACATGCTCAATGGCCGCATGGAGAGCATCACATTGCCACTGAAGGTGTTCATGGTCATACATTGCCATAGGTTGTACTGGTGTGAGTGATTTTCTGTGTGTGTGTGTGTGTGCTCCCAGGTGTCAGGCCGGGCCTGCGTACGGGAGCAGGGACTCAGTCGGCGACTGTCCAGCCCTGGCTGGTGGGCTTGTCGGCCGTCGTCGGTTTCCTGTTTTTGGTCTTTGTCATTGTCATCATTAAGAGGTTGCTGGAGAAGGACAGGTTAATGACACACACACACACACATACACACTAATATGAATGTATAAGGTATTAAAATTATGGTTAGATTTTCCAGCCCCAAATCTCAGTGATTTCTGGCTAATATTTCAAAAAACATATTTCTGAGAAATTGCTTAAAAAGTTTAGGGTTCATTTGATTGGATTTTTAGTCAATTCTTGATGATTATTTCTTGCTAATGTAATAAAAACCATACTGATTTTATTGGGGGTGGGGGAGCTTGGACTTTTGTCATTTTCAATCATTTTCGCCATGGTCTACACTGCGCTGATTGCTCACTAGATTTCAGCGGTTTGGATTTCTTGTTTTTTTCTCATCATCAGGTATTTTGTTTACATTTGCTGAGCATAAATGTAGTTGCTTGAAGACTTAATTTACTGAAATGGTTACTGCATTACAAGAAATGCTGAAAGAAAAATAAAATAAATAAAAGTCCCGGACTGAAAATGGTAAAGTTCATCTATTGTTCAAGAGGCAATTTAAAAATAAATAAATAAATAATTTCTTAATTAATTCATTAATTTGTGTGTTCTGAACTCCGGCCATGACCTTGCCATCTGCCTTTCCTCCCTACGGGGAGTCTTGACCTCCACTTTCAGAGCCCCCAGGCTAGATGATGGTATCATATCTGGAGACATTAAGAATGCATGGAACATAAATATTGCATTGCCTTTTGATTCACATGGGAACAGTTTTTTTGATATAAAATATTCAGGGTTCCTGTGTATTGGTGTGTGTCAGATGCACCCACTCCTCACAACAGTGACTCACTCTAACTAATGGCCTGAAGCCAACTAATCACATGACCTGTCACTGAAGGGACACACTTTTTAAATCAAAACTGAAAATGAAGAAAATTTATTTGTAAAGTATATCAAATAAGATGAAATGATTTTTAAAATGTGAAATGCTTCAGGGTTAAATCATAACTCCTTATCCATGTTTTTGTGCTTCCACTGTTGAACTTTCCTCCAAAAAGTCTCGCCTTGTTTGAGGTGAAACAAATGCAAACATTAAATGATTTGTTAATGATTAATCAATTAAATCATAAAATATACACGGAACACTTAGTGATGCAGTGATTAGTACTTTAGCGTCATAGCAACAAGGTTCAACTGGTTGATTGGGTTCTCTATATGGGTTCTCCAGGTTCTCCAGGTCCTCCCGCTATCCAAAAACAGCCAGAAGGTTAATTGAAAACTCCAAATAGTCTGCAGGTGTGAGGGTGAATGGTTAGATGTCTCCATATGTGGCTCTATGATTGACAGGTGATCTGTCCAAGTAAAGCCCCGCCTCTTCCCACTATGTCCACTGGAATTGGCTCCATCCCTCCCATCTTTATACCTTTTTTAAACCTTTAACACCACATGTGAGCCCCTCATAGCACTTGGCACATTTTAACAAATATTATGTTAGCAATTTGTCAGCCTCGGCATTCATGAGCCAACCCTCTCTCACCGGAACAAATGATGGCGTCGGTGTTTGTCTCAGCGACGACCAAATAAACGACTGGCTGCCTCTGTTGCAGGGAGGAAGAGGAGGATGATGAGGAGGACCATTGCTACGACAACAAAGTCATGATGATCGAGGACGGTGTCAACAAGCAAACAAGTCTTTAAAGCATCAAGGGCAAGAGAATTAGTAATGTATTAAATATTGAGTGATCTGAACGGTCTTCGGTTGCTCAAATGTCTGATTTCCTGTTTCAATTACTCAAACCTTTCAACCATGATACAAGTCCATCCGTATTCTGTCCTCACGAAAAGTCCTATGTGGTACCTTGACTTACCTTTTTCTAGTATGAATAAATTACTTTTTATGCACCTAAAACAGTGGTTTCATTCAAGAATGTTGCCGGAAGGAGGTTTTTTTTTTTTTTGCTCTTCTCTCTATCATTCCAGTTCATCTCACCCCATCAGGAAGGAAAAAAAATGTGCTTGTAGCATGTTTTTTAGCCATGGCTGTGGGTTGTTAATATTACATTATGTGATTTAAATCTTTTATGGTCAGATTTCATTTCAGGACTTAAAAAATCATTTTTATGATGTATTTTATAAAAGCCTTGTTTAATAGTTTTCTTTGCAAGTTCGAGCTGTTCTTGTCAAGGAGCAGCTAATAGTCCGTAGGGGCTCGTTTCAGTCATGATGTTATATTTTTCAATCAAATCAATGTTTATTTTATTGTGATTCGGTATATTGGCACAGTTTTGACGATATCGGGATTAAACATCCAGTGGTGCCAGTGCGGCCCCGCCGGCCGAGTACATCGAAATTCTGAAAAGGGCGAGTGAAGGCAAAAGCAACTTTCTTTTATGAAGGAAATACAATAATACCCGTTATTCCATGTCATAAACCATAGACCTTAATTATTTCAGTTGATTGTGCAACTCTCCAGCCTGTGACTGTATGAGTGGTGGACTCGCCAATGTGTCCCTGCGACAAGACTAGTTTTCCCGACGCTCTTGGAAACGGCCACGGGGGGTTATTTTAAACTTCTTGCGGAAGATTTTTTAGCCCAACCTGCAGGAAAAATACAAAAGGACAAAGGAACATTCCCATTGCAAGGGCTGCCTCTTCCACTGAGTTAACTGAATTCTGTTCAGTACAGTTTTGGATAAATAATGATTTTCACTGTTTAAATATTGCCGTGGGTGTTTTTCATATTAATAGTGAACAGCATCTTGATAATATGTACCAACAGTAATGCTGAAAAACCCAAGAGTAACATAAAATAGAGCTGAAGTCGGTAAGTGATGTGGTTTTATCTTGTATTTTCAAAGAAAACGAAAAGATTTGAAACGACTTTGCACCACTTGTGGTGTATTTGTGTACCACTTTTATGATTTTGAGTCCATGCATTCTTAAATCTGCCATCTTTTTATTATTATCATATTCTTTGTTTGCACAACATAATCAAAGACTATAATTTTGTTAGTGTCCAGCTGCGCGCCCCTGCATCCGCCAGCAGAGGTCACTGTTTCAACTGCACTGATAAAGACCTGCAATGAGTGTTGAACGTCACAGGTTTTAGAAATTATTGATTGAAGCATTTTCATCATTAAATTATTGTGATATTGAAAATCATTAACACCATTTGGCCCTAAAATATCTTTGACTACTTTATCAGGGAGCAGGCAGCAATTGACTAAGACCACAAATTTGCCTTTTAAATATATATTCCATTTGCTATTTAGATTATTTGCTTGACAATATCCCTGGAGACACAGACACACGCACAGACACACAAAGCAGTGGAATAAGAAGCTACATTTTTTGCAGAAATGCACTCAAACAAAACCACAATGCAACCAAAATAACTCCTCTCCTCCATGAAGATATGCAACTCTTACTCTGCAGTATCAGCACAATTATTCAATTAAAAAACAGTCCAAAAATAATCTATTTAATTTATGCAAAAACTTTAAGAGGGAAAAAAGGATGAAAATATGCAAAATATTTCTTTTGAATTTGGCACAAATATTTATTAGATTTCTTTTTCCTTTTTTTTTTAATAGAGATTTTTTTACATTTAGCATTGCAGGTAGAAGAATGAAGACAGTTTGATGGGGACCCCCCCCGCCCCTGGCAAATTGTTAGAAGTATAATTTTAATGTATTATTATCTGCGTAAAAGCATTTCAAGGTTTCCTGTGTGCTTATGATTAAAAGGAAAAAAACAAATTGTACCTATACTGTCATTGTAATTATATTTATCTCTTTATTTTGCTTGGAAAAATGTGAAACACAATGGTTCCTCTCACGCCTGTGTGACCTGGGAATGGCAGCGAGAGGCGGGGTTTCTCCTGGACTGGCCGCCTGTCAATCACAGGGCCTCACTTCGAGACGTCTGACCAACGCAGCGGTGACGGGGTGAGCGCCCTTGGAGCAGTCAGAGAGCTACAACACGAAGGTTAACCGGAGGTCTAGACTCCGGGCTCGGGGAACAACCTGCTCGCAGGTCAACCACCAACAAGGTGGGTCTGCCAGCCTGAGTTACCTGTGCCCGGTTATCTGCCCCAACAATCTCACTTAAATCACCTCCCACGGTTTTTAAATCGGCCACTAGATTGGTGGATCAGCCCAACTTGGTTTTGCGCAGCATTTTTTGCTATAGAGCGACTTTAACCCCCCCCCCCCCCCTCCCCATCCCCAAACAGAAAGAGAAAAGGGATGCTCGAGAAGGGCAGCGCTGGATGAGAGCGGCGTTTTGTTGGAAGAAGAAGCCGCAGAGGCGAGAGCGGGCGCAGGCTGCTCTGTCATTCGGCAAGTGCAAGGCCTCCTTAGCGGTTTGGCTAAATGCGCGTGCATTCTGTCCTGTCATTTTCCCTCTTTACCTCCCGCTGTTCGGCAGCCCTCTGATTGGTTGGTGTTTACACCTCTTTGCGGAGGCCTGGCTAATTACCTGCAGGGGTGGGCGCGGGCCCCAGACCCCTCATCACTAAACTGCTTGACTTTAGTTGTGGTGTGAGTCCCCCCCCCCCCCCCCCCCCCCCCCGGGGCGACAAGGGGGCGAGGGCGGGAGCAAAAAAAAAAAAAAACAGCGGGGG
>CAAKHD010011751.1:14571-29642 GCA_901007705.1 Fistularia tabacaria
GGGGGGCGCGGGCCCCAGCCCCCTCAACACTAAACTGCTTGACTTTAGTTGTGGTGTGAGTCCCCCCCCCCCCCGAAGTGCAGGAGCAGAAACAATGGGGAGCGACCACGACATAAATAAAGGACTCTGGTTTGAGGCCGGCCCGAAACAGCAGCGTGACATTTAAGCAGCGGAGACCTGACCTTCTCAGGAGCAGGGCTGCGGTCGGTCTGATCCGAGGGGAACCTCGGGCCCTCAGCTGTGAGGCTACAGCTCTGTGGGCTGACGCAGACACTCGCCCGACCGCGCCGACACCACACCCTGAAAACGCCAGGGTTTCTCTACCGAGGGTTAAACCGACGCGGACCCGCTGTGCACCGTGACGTGACATTGCTCCCGCTGCCGACCCGGAGAGCTCTCTGTGAACAGGAGAATGCCGAAATAAAGGGGAAATCCATCGACATGGGTTACTAAAGAGGTGTGAACACACAAATTCGTTCCCTGGGTGAGAATCTGGTCATGTGACCACACCGCCGTAAGAATCTTGTCACGCGTTTCTCCGTCCTCGGGACATTGGACACCACCGCAGCCCTAACTGGGAGCCACTAACTCCTACTAATCAGACAGAAATGGAAATCGTCAACCCCAAACATCTTAATCCCATTCTGCTTTCCAGAGATGGGCACAGCCGCTAGTTAGCAACACGAGCATCCCATCATCCTCTCAGTCTACTGGGAGTTTCTCCTCACGAACAGAGATCGAGGGTTTTTCTCTGGCCTTCTTTCTATCCTGGCTGACAGCCACCAAAGGGCCTCTAGCAGGACGCTCCGTAGGAAGTGGTGTCCGTCGAGAGTTATTCGTCCCATTTATAGCCGGTAAGTAAAAGCCACAGCCTCAGCGGGACTCCATCCTCCAAATGCACTGGCTGGAAGACGTATAAAGTGTCAAGCGTCGTCTTGTAGATGCGGTTCAGGAAGGGCGCTAACGTGAACTGTTGTTTTAGTGCAGTCCAGGCCGCGCTGTCCGGAAAAGAAACAGTCTAAACACTCGCTCGCCTCCCCCTCCACCCGTCGCCTGGAGAGGCTCAGTGTTTCCCCCGCTCAAAAGACAGCTCCCGCCATGATTAATGACGTCCCTAATTTTGAAGATGAGCTGTAAAACTGAGCGAAAGGGTTCCGATTGTAACCATTGAGAAAAAAAATCATCGCTAGTAAAGGCTCCAGTTGTTGACTGGGTTCTCCATGTGTGTCCTCTCCATGTTCTCCTGGGTTCTCGTCAGGTTCTCCATCATCCTCCTGCAGTCCAGAAACAGTTAGCAGGTTCACCAAAGGCTCTAAATTTTCCGTAGCTGTGAATGACAGGGTGAATGATTGGAGGCCACTGTGTGACTGACAGGCGACCCCTCCTCCTGCCCATCTGCGATTCGTGACTGCTCCAGCTCTCCTCCACTATAAGAAAAAAATAATCTCTCAACCCCTGATTATACTTTTTTTTTAATTAATACAATTCATGAATATTATTACTAATTAAAGTTTAATGTCCGTAATATATATTTTTTTTGATTTTTAGAAGAAATATATAAAAGGCCACATGGGTGATCAAATATTGAATATATTATATTGACTGTAAAAAATCAGCTGTAACAGTATTTTATACTGAGTTAAAATGTAAATTTTGATTGGATTAATTAGCTGCTCTTCAAAAGATCCATTTTTTTTATGATTTTGTTCCCAGCCTTTCCCAGTAAAAAAAATGATATAAGTTGAAGTCAATCAATCACAGACATATAAAAACACACAAAAGCTGATCAACCTCCCTGTCAATGTTTTTAATGGTATTTTTTAAAATTAACAGTTAAGGTTGTCTTTGAGTAACTTAACATTTGACTTGTTTCTTTTCCAGCGATGTATTTTTCGGCTCATGAAGTTTTTTTTCTCCACACCCTTTTAGCATTGATTATAGTTTTGTCCAAAGTGCAGCAGTCAACCATCATGGACAATAAACACATGCCATTTGACTTTTGGAGACAAAAAAAAAAAAAAAAAAAGTTAAAGTCCGACGGCTGGCCTTTTCTTTTGCTCCCCAACCGCTTCTCGGAGCGTCTGCGAATGTCGTGTCTGGTGACGACTGTCTCCACGGCGACCGCGGGCCCACGACGGTCTGGACGTGATGTGTTCCCCGGACTTTTCCAAGCCTGCGTCCCACCGCTGATTGTCAGGTAATGTCTCCCCAGAGATTCAGTTCGCTGCTTTTAAATGTGCATGGCTGTTGTCGGGCGTCAATGGTAATACCTTTATTACTACTTAATAAGCAGTTTATTACACAAACTGTGGTAATACTCTTTTTAACCCATCACTTCATGGATTTTGGGTGCAATTTTTCACTAATTTAAGAGATTTATTCCACTTATAAGGGCTATTCTTGTATTCCAGTAACCTTTATTTTCATTTTTCATTCAGACTTTTTCGGATGATTTGTGTGCTAATTTGTGCTTAAAAACTCCAGAAAAAAATTTGAATAGGCTAAAATAAGAATACGGATCAAGAAAATAAAGAAAAATAAGCACATGCCGAGCGAATTACTTCATTTTTTATAATTTAGCCCATATTTCCGCAAAAGATTTCTCCAGCAGAATCCCTTTTATACCCTTTGTTTTGTTTTGGAGTGTGTGAGAGGAAGAAGCCAAGATGGAGAAGACAGCGTGAAGGTTGGACGCCGTCGTTGCCAGGACGGGCTCTTAGAATCAGGGCTTTGACTTCATTAGAGTTTTAACATTTTTGATAGAAGTCTCTGAAAGTGTGTGTGTGTGTGTGTGTGTGTGTGTGTGTGTGTGTGTGTGTGTGTGTGTGTGTGTGTGTGTTTAGACAGCTGGTAAGAGGCATTTGATTTGCCCGTGGCTCCTAATCCTCCTTTTCTGTGACAACCCACTCTGGAACCAAGAAAGGGGTGGATTTTTTTTTTCTCCTTCTCGTGTGGCTACTGCCCCCCTCCTCCCCCCCCCACCCCACACACACACACTTGATGTGACACAGAAGGAGCCGGGACCCGATTGATCCTAGCAGCCGAGGAGGACGCAGAGCCGGGACCCGGCGAAGGGGGCGGGACGACCGCAGGACACCCAGCCCGCCGGGCCTCATGCGGAAAGTAGATCCGCCCAGGTGAACTCCACTCTGGCTGTGGCGTGCAGCGCTGGATGCTGTGAAAGTCCCCAGCAGGGGTCTATTTTGTTTTATTTTTCAGCGGTGGGTTTGAGGGGAGGGATCCAAACAGAATAGATGTCACGCCCAACCTGGGAGTTACCTCTGATTTTTTTTTTTTTTTTTTTTTTCTAATCCTAAAGGGCGGGATGCGCCGGAGCCATGACCTTTTGACACCTGTGTGACCCCTGCTGTTGTCATGGCGGCGGCGGCGGGAGGCTGCGGTGAGGCGGACAGCTTGGTGAAGTGGCAGCTCTGCTACGATGTCACGGCCAAGACCTGGTGGATGGTGAGTCCAGCCCCACCCGTTTTTAGCCCCCATTCCGATATTTTGCATATATTAGCTTTACTTTTTTTCTATTCTTAATATTTGTGAATATCATCCTGGTTTACTTTAGAGCTACACATCTATAAATCTCACTTTCTCAACATATTTTAACAAATAACCCATTCTTTTAGCATGATGCTATTTTATTATAACGTCTCACTTCTTATAAATGAATTGATTTATGGAAAGATTTTTTTCTGTACCAGCTCAGTCGTTTATTATCTGGTGCCTCTGGATGTTTACTCAACTATGATGGCGTTTCCTCGCCTCCATTTTTTAATTACAGAGTCTATGCCTCCTATGGGGCTGGCCTTCGTGTGCGTGTGTGTGTGTGTGTGTTTGTGTGTGGTGTTTAGGGGTGTTATTGTTTCCCTGAATAGAGGTGTATGTGTGTGTGTTACATCATATAATTTATTCTGTCCGTGGAGCAGAGAATGAAGTGGTCAGCCTTCACCTGCAGCTGATATTTGGATATGTGTGTGTGTGTGTGTGCGTGTCTGCGTGTGTTTTGCAATGGTCACAGCTTCCTGTCAATCAGCCTGTCTAATCAGAAAGTCAGACTCCCCCCCCCAGATGATGTTAAAGTCAGGTGTGATGGAAACTAGAATGGCGATTCTTAATTAACAGCTAAGGCTATTAGGGCTACAGACACTATTTTGAAGGCTGTTCCTTCAAAATAGTGTGTGTGTGTGTGTGTGTGTGTGTGTGTGTGTGTGTGTGTGTGTGTGTGTGTGTGTTGGAGACATAAATTGATTGTCAATAACTGAAAAGTAAATCTCTAAAAATCTGGGCATCCTTTTGTGCCTCACATGGTCTGAGCGAGCAATGCGGTTGAGACGCCATCAGTTCAGAAAGCGATGGCGGCAGAAGTTAGCCCTCCCTTATAGGTACAGTTCACCAGGAAATGAAGATAAAGAAAGAAAAGAAAATGAAATAATATTTAGTTAAATTAAATTAATAGGATTCTTTCATCACCCTTATCTGGTCTCAGAAAACAAAAAATATAATGGCATTAAGAAAACTCAAAGAACTTTTGAAAGAGCTTTGCGTTACTTCCTGCCCCCCAGCGTAGTCATCGGTTTCAGTCATCTGGGGGTAAAAGTGCAGGTCGCCCCCCCCCCATACCCACACCCCACCCACACCCCACACCCCCAACACACACTTTTAATGTTCATTTTTATAAACGCCTCAAATGCTAAAGGTTCTGATGCTAACATCTTTAAGCACATTGAAATAAATACTAAAATGAGGCTGGTGATCACATGAAAAACCGTCGCACTGCCTTCCCGACTGCTGAATCTGTCATCGAGCTTCCCCGACCCCACCAATTCATCCCCGGCCTGGTCTAAACATCACGCTGGGTGGCAAACAAGGCGTAGGAGGGCAGCAGTAGGCAGTAATGATTGCCACAGGTTGGGGCTGGGGGGGCAGTGTGGCAACTGAGACAGGCTATAGGAGCACCCTTTCATTACAGTGTCAGGAAGACAAACAGCAGCAACCTTTGTATGTCAGAGCAAGAGCAGCAGCTTGCGCAATCAATGTGTATTACAAATGATAATGTTATATCACGTGAGTAATGCAACTAGAAGTAAGATGAGGACAGAAAAAGTGATATAATGATGATAATAACTGACTGCATTGATCTACTTTTTTTTATGTGGAAGTATTCAATCAATTTTGTGACATTATTGTAGTAAATGAGGGTCATTTTGTGTTTAATTAGCAATATTGTATTATAACAGTTCGATCGTTCTGATCAATAATTACAGATGGACGTTGTCATGGCAAAATAAAGAGGTGTGCGACTAAACTGATCAGTTAGTGTGTTTCAGTTATGATTTTTTAAAATCATGATCAGTTATTCATGATTTTCAAAGATATTTTATGGTATTTTATTCGAATGTAACTATTGAATGAATGAATGCGTATTGAGTTAAATACAATATTTCACAATTTCCTGTCCTTCGCATTAAGCTGTTTTATTTAAGCTATGCTTTTGTATGTGTGTGTTTGTATGTGTATATCTATGTGTATGTGTGTGAATTTTCACTCAGATAAAGATCTAGCATGGAAAAAAGTTTAAAATGTTTTTTGCAGAGAAAAAAATATTTTTTTTGATAAAAGTACATTTTTTAAGCTTTTGATTTTTAGAAAAATACATTTCTGCCATCATCTAACTGCGGTGATGGTTCAGGTCAGACGCGCACTCACTATTTATGAAAATCTATATAATAAATATTTCAAATTCCTGCAAAACCCTGGATGCTCACGAGCGCAGCGTGCATGCACGTCTAAAGCGCAGAAAGTGTTTTCGGGGCTCACTTCAGACTTAATGTACGAAGTGGGGGTGGGGGGTGCGACCACGGGCCAGGAGGTCGGATTTAGATTTACTCGAAGGCCTGCTGCCCATGACAAGACCCCCTCACGCCGGATAAAGCCTGGCAGCTAAATTTCAATTCAATCCTCCCAAAGAAACGTCACCACCAGGTTCAAACCTGCTCCGGTGTTATTGAGATTCAATAATCACCCGATCGATTTGGCTGTGTGTTCAAATTGCAGCTGGAGTGAGACGAGCCTTGATGAGCGGAGCCAAGATGAATCCTTAACCTGCCTCCCAAGTCATTTCAGCTACCGGAGAACTCGGCGTAAAAAATACTGGATCTGAAAATATTCTGTTTCACATAAGAATCCTGAAAATTCCGCAGGCAGGGATATGAAGCGAGGGGGCGGTGGGAAAAAAAAAAGGGGGGGGGGGGGCAGGAGGCGGAGGGACGTCTGTTTCCCAGCGACCCGCGTCTCGGTCAAACTGTGGGAGGAAAACACAGAGCGAGACTCGGCGCTGAAAGGCCGGGAGCCGGAAACATGAAACCGCCAAACCGCTGGGTCCGCCATGCCGCCCGGGCCGCCCTCTTCCCATAAATCCATCCTCCGCCGAGCAGCAAGGGTCGGCTGGCTTGTGCAAGAAATTAAGCCATCTAAATGCCAGTGGCGCTGGCGGTGGGAGACAAAGCCCTGGAACATCAGATTTTGCCTCCATTTCGGCTGCCGGGGTCCGTTTGGTTTAACTTTTGTTTGTGTTATCCTCACATAATAACACATTAACAATACTGTTATTATCATGTTACTACTCAACTACCATGAGCGGTCTCAAAATTGATTTGCACCTCAGACATTGAAATCAGTTTCACTATTACTATGTCTATATTGAGTCCTTATTGACCCTATTGAGACCAACCGCTTTACTGACATCTGTTTAAATTCCATCTAATGGGATGAATTATGAATGTAAAACTTGCAGATTTATTTTGTTCTTACCCGTCGTTTTTGTCATTTTTATTCGTCTTCCTGGTTTCTCAACAGTGTAGCTGTCTGGTGCGTGAGTGTGTGTGTGTATGTGTGTGTGTGTGTGTGTGTGTGTGTGTGGTTGTGATGGTGAAAGCACAGAGGTTTCTGTATCCTCCGGTTCAAGGGGCCTAGCGTCCAGTCTGTGCATGACTTCAGTGCACTTTCATATTACTGCATTAGTAAATCTGTTGTACTAAACTTAGTACATCAGAGTTACTAAGAAGTACTGATTGATCAATCTGTACTTTGTATTCATTGTCTGGTAGATGAAATTATTGATTAACTTTGACCATCCGTTTGGATTGAATAATCCCCAGTTTGAATAATCTGCAGTTTATTCAAACTGGGGGGGGGGGGCACCTGGGGCTGTCACACTGATTCTGATTGGTTGAAAAATAACCAAAGTGTTGCCAAAAGTAAAACTAGTTCCTACTGTTTATTTCCTGATGATGGGATGGGGGGGTGGGGGTTGTTCAGTTGACACCGGTTGAGGTTGAGAAGGCCCACTGATCCCTCTAGTGGTTGTAAAGAGAAGTGCAGGAGACAGTGTGACAGCTGAGATTACATTTCGAAACATTTTCGAAAGGTCACTTTGAAATAAAATAAAACGAAATAATATAACATACATAAAATAAAATAATATGAAGTAATATATATATATAATATAAAATCAAATAAAGATGATATAACCTGTTTTGGTGGGAAAAATACCTGTCGTATCAATGGAAATTTGGTTTAATTAATCAAAATTGTATCCTTGTGTACTAAAGAAAGGAAGGGAAGAAGAAGAGAAAAGAAAAGGAAAGGAAAAAAAAGAGAAGAAACGATTTTAATTGATTTGTATTTTTTTCAAAACAGAGAGAGATCATTTTGGAAGAATGTATTCAATCTTAAATTATATTTTATTTGAATAATTCAAAGATTTACTTTTTGATTAACATGTTTTTACAGAAAAACAAGTATACACATGTGAAATATCCTATTTAGAGTGAGCACATTGTAAATCCCTGTCATGAAATGATATATTGGACACTATGCCCTGGGGGTGTTAGAGGTGATCCAGGTGTTTCCCCGAGTCCCTGAACGCACCGTGACGTTTGTCTCTGGCAGGAAGAGGCCGGGCCATCAAACTCAAAGCGGATAATTCCGCCTCCAACATCTGTCCCCGGGATGCTCGCAGTGACACACTTCTATCTCTGACCCCTAAATCTCAGCCGCAGGATTAGCAGGCAGCTATGTCTGCATGTGTATGTGTGTTTGTGTTTGTGTGTGTGTGTGTGTGTGTGTGTGTGTGTGCGTGTGTGTGTGTGTGTGTGTGTGTGATTCTGCCCCCTCTAGTTGTTGGTGCAGTTCAAGTCAGCAGGCTCCACACTGGTGTGAAAGCAACTGCAGGGGGGGATGATTTGAACAGCCAACACAAACACCCACACTCACCCACACACTCACACAAACACACACACACACACACACACGCACACACACACGCACACACACACACACGCACACAACACACACACACACACACACACACACACGTACACACACAGCTGAACCCCTACTACTGGAACGCCACAGGGCCGCAGCTGCATCATCAACTGCCCCAAAACAGGAACGAAAAAGAAAAGGAAGGTAAAAAAACCAAACATATCAATTATTTGTGTAATATATTACTTATACATTTTAAAATATCGATTCAAGAAAATATTTATGAAATATCTGAAAAATATTTCAATGTTTACATTTTATACATTTTCACACACTCAAAGGATATTTGAATGGGAAACAATATTTTTGATTTATCTTGTGTTTGAATGGCTTTTACGAAAACCCTCACACACACACACACACACACACACACACACACGCACACACGCTCACACACACACACACACACAAAGCCACCCTCCGGTGAGCAAAACGATACATTTAGTCTTTACAGTCAGCTATGGCAGGGCATTTTCTCATTATTGCTAATAATCAATGTTTAAATCATTTTTAACTTTTTTTAATTTTAATTATTTATTTTACAGTATGTTACTTTTGAACATTTTATTCATTTTCGGTTTTGCGAATATTCCAGATACTTAAAAAAATGCTGATAGGCTGGGAATATCAATTTGTTTTGATAACTATTTTGCTAATGAGAAAAAATATGCGCCATTGATCTTTTTCTCATTTCCTGTGATTTCTCATCGATCCTTTTCAAATAATTTCCTTAAAACCAATTTTGGTCATTTAAAAGTTTGGTGTGATTCAGCCTGTGGCCTCCACAAGTGCACAAGTGATTACCCCCCCACCCCCCACCCCAATCCCCAATGAGACCCACCCGTTCCAAGACTGGGTTCCAAATAGTATTTTTTTATCCAAGGACCCCCTGCTAAATTAGCAGCTATAGTAGACTGCTTTATAAATCAAATATTTAAATAAAAAAAAGAAAAATCTCTCTTTTACTTTAATGAGATCATATACTTTTCTTACTCTGCTCGTCAGAAACGGCGTGTATTCTCGACCCGCTCCGGCAGAGTGAGCGTGGTTCTCTGCGCCCGCGATCCCAATGTATAGGCGTTTTCTCCACGTGCCGGGTTCCATCCTGGTCATCCGCATTCCACCCACAGGCCAAAAATGTCCGTCAGTTCTGGAATAATTACTGGAAATTTCATTAGAATCGCTGAGAGTGATGTGATGATGCGACTTCTGATCCAGTGATGGACTGGGTTCTCTCCGTGGGTTCTCCATGTCCTCCTGCCTCGGTTCTCTCCAGGTTCTCCGTCTTCCTACCGTAGGACAAAAACAGTCAACAGGCTCCATTGAAGATCCTTAATTTGTGCGAATGAAAGGATGAATGGTTGGATGTCTATGTAGGAATGACCGATGACCCTGTGACGGACAGGTGACCCGTCCGGGTTAAGCCCCGCCTCCCGGACCAATGTTACAGCTGTGATTGGCTCCCAGCTGTTTGAACAACAGAAAAAACAGGCTATTATCTTTTTACTTCTTTTTAAATCGGAAATACACTTTCAGGCAGCCCATAGTGAAAGAAATATTTATAAAAAGTTGTAATTTTGATTTTAATCATGATTTGCATCCGACTAACGTTATCGTCCACGTAACCGATGTAAGAGCGTCGTAAAGCACGAGATCACCTCCCTCTGAAAAGTATGTGTGTGTGTCTGAGTTCCGGCCTGAATGTCGGTCCCGTTTCCTTATGTTACATAACGGGCGTCTCGAGCCTCTGTTCCAGTTCCGCCGTAAAGCCGGGATTGAGACTGCCGTGCACGTGAGCCGGGAACTTGCTTTCGCCCTTCAGAGGGTGTTAAAGAGTTAGAGGCTCAGGAGCAAATCCCCGAACGGGGTCAGCCGTCCCAGTCGGTTACTGGGCCGCGTCGATGCCCCTCCCTTGCCGCCCCGTACCCGTTCACCCTCCGGTCCTGCGGGTCCCGCCTGACACACTGGAGCCAGGGCGTCCACGTCTCGCCCTCGCCGTCCTCCTCCTCCTCCTCCTCCTCCTTCTCCGCTCTGCTCCCTTTATCATTTTCCCGGCAGTGAATCCCTCCTTTTAAAGAGAGAGATAGAGAGCTGGAAGCGGCGCGTGCGCGTGCGTGCGTGTTTGTGTGTGCGTGGGTGTGGGTGTGTGTGAGGCAACACTTAGGCCTCCAGGGGGAGCCACTATGCAGACTGGAAGAGGCTGAGTCAGCTTCTCTTTTGTTCTCAGGACCCACACACTCAACCATTCACACACACACACACACACACACACGCGGATACACGCATACGTATATTCGCACGTGAGTACGAGGGAGCAATTCCTCGTGCTGACCGTGGCCAGCGATCAGCAATTCACGCAACACACACGCACACGCCTTAAAGCAGCGTCGTCCAGACGGAAGTACTGGGGACGGTTTGCGCGTGCGCGCGGGGCCGCCGGTGGCTGTTTGCCGCAGGAGGTCCGGACCTGCGTGGTTCCGGGTCGTGTTTTCATTTCATCCCCCCCACACCCCCCCACACCCCTTTTCCCTCCAGCCAGCAAACAGCAAACTTGTGCATCAATGCCATCGTGTGTTGTTCAGGACACACACAAACACACACACACAAAAAAACACACACACGTTGTCAAACCGATGAATGTAGTAATGTAGTCCCATAAATTGTGCAGGATAGACATCATTTGAAGGGCAAATATTGAAATAAAATGCAAAACATTAGTCATATGATAACATCAATAATAATGACAATGCTACTATTGTACTATGTACTAATAATGTGCAATAATTATTTCTGCGCAATAATCCATATCAAATGCTAATATCGTGCAATAACCCAGAACTATATAGATTTACTTGTACATATACTTGTACATACTTTTATAACTTTATTTTCTATATTGATTTTTATATATGTTTTGTATTGATGCTTATATATTTTTCATCTTGTACCCTTTGAGTAGGAGTAGCAACTGTAACAAAAAGTAATTAGTCTCTTGGGTATCGATAAAGTAATTCTGATTCTGACTCTGATAAAGATGATAATAATAATAATCCAGACGGGGATCACCACATAATGACGTGAAGGTAGCGATGAGTGGACAAGAAAATTGTAAAGATGTAAAGAACACAAAATACAAGAAAATCATTTTGACAGTATCAACAACAAAAATAAAAAGAATTGATATGATGATCAGTTTAATAAATTATCATTTTTTACAGAAGTGCAGCTGTTAATAAGTCATATGCAGTGTCTTTATTTACTTACTTCATTGAAATTTATGAATCATTTCATTGATTTGCTTTGTCAGGTTATGTTTTCCTATCTTCAGGGTCATGCGATGAATTTCAGACTGAACCTGGGTTTTTGCATGTGTGTTTTGCCGTTTCCTTGCATTGTAACCCAAGAAAAACGATTCTCCGTCGCACGTTTGATATTGATTTAAATCAAGGAATCCTAATCGATGGTATTTTGTGACAGAGACCTTGTTTGTATGTATTCACTGACGTTTTAGCTTCAGTGTGATCTGGCAGGAAGTTTCCTGAATTTAATGAAGTATCCCATGGTCAATTGCAAGAAAATTGACCAGAAAAAGTCAGAAAAGTATTACCAAAGAATACAAAAGAGCAAAATGTTGCACGATCGTGACACGTGCACGCTGTGACGGCAAAGTGAGAAGAAGACGAGAGAAGGGAGGAAGCTGCGGAGGGGGTGGAAGGTGGAGAAGTTTCCTGAATTAGCAGCAGTGGCTTTAGCTGGGATGTGTCGGGTTTACAACAGGGTTATCCGGACAGATTATCTGGTTGGGGGCGTGGTGGGGCTGGAGCCAATCCAGGCCCTCATTGGCTGAGAGGTTGGGGCATAACCTGGGGCACTCGCCTGTCAATCACAGGGGGCTGCTTTTGGAGACATCCAACCAGCCACCGCCTAATTCACATCTACGCGCGATGTAGAGTTCAATGAACTGTTTGGACTGTGGGCAGAAGAACTTGGAGAGAACCCAGACAGGAGATCATAGAGAACCTATGCAGAGATAATCCAGTCAATCATTGGAGAGGTACTGAGTCATCGCGTTGGCCTCAGTATTTCTAATGAACTTCCAGTCTTCTTCTTCTTCTTCTTTTCCTTTCGACTCTTCCCTTCAGGGGTCGCCACAGAAAATCAACCTACTCCGTCTGACCTTATTCTCTGCATCCTCCTCTCTCACACCAACTAACTTCATACTCTCTCTCACTGCGTCCATGAATCTTTTCTTTGGTGTTCCTCCAGACCTCCTGCCTGGCAGCTCCAGCACCAGCATCCGTCTACCATATTCGCTATCCCTCCTCTATACATGACCGAACCATCTCAGTCTGGCTACTCTGACTTTCTCTCCAAAACACCTAACATGTGCTGTCCCTCTGATGGATCAATTTCTGATCCGATCCATCCTCGTCACTCCCAAAGAGAACCTCAACATCTTCATCTCTGCGACATCCATCTCCGCCTCTTGTCTTTTCGTCATTGTCACTGTTTCTAGACCATACAGCATCGCTGGTCTCACCACTGTCTTATACACAATTCTAATAAACTTCCAGTAATTAGCCCAAAACCACCCGGAAACTATGGATGTTTTGGGGCTGTTTGAGGAGCACAGAGAACCTGGAGAAAACCCAAGCAGGAGAACATGGAGAAACTCAGTGGAGAAAGAGGGAACCTTCTTGTTCAAACCACCTAGATACAATATCACTCATGACACTTGGTGGAGGAAAGACCTGTAATCTGGGCTCGCTCCACGTTCCCCGAGCATTAGCATCTCTTTTAGTCAACGGTGAGGAAGAGCACTCACTCCCGAGGTAAAGGATAAAAGTTCCACCCCCGGTGTCTCTGGCTTTTTTTCTGTACAGCTTTTTTGTCTGTCTTTTCGAGAGAGGTGCTGATGTCATTGGAAGCGTCACAAGCCAGTCAGATTATTTGACTGAATACAAGTTGTGTCTCGTGAATGCCCCGAACACGGAAACCTAGGTATCGCTTGCATAGTGCAAGATTTAATTTTAATAGGAAATATCACTTTTGGGAGGCACAGGGGTTAGTGCTCCGCACGGAAAGAAGGTCCCTGGTTCGATTCTGACAGGGAGTTTCACACACCCACACACACACACACACACATGCTCACGCACTACTGCTTCTGCAGAGGGAATCAAAAAGTATTAAAATGTAAGATTTTAGAGAATCACTCCTTCCCTGTGATGGGAAATGCCATCATTGGCTCAAGATTTCTACTGGTGTCCCACAAGGGTCCACTGCGGGCCTACTCCCGCTCCGCACGTTCCGCTGAAGCGGAAAGCTGCATCTAAATTACAATTACTGTGAGTGGCAGGTGACTGATCCAGGTCACACCCTGCCTCTCAGGCCAGGGACAACTTGGATTGGCTACTGTCTGCAAGAGGTTTAGTGGGGGTTTAAGGGTCAAGGCGATAGACTGACTCAGACTGGCGCTCCAAGCATACCGCCGTTGCAGTATTTAAAAACCCCAAAGTAAAACAAAGCCAAAATGCTTGGACAATATGGTTAAAAAAAATGCAGTTCTTTGCTACTTTCTTATTTCATTTTATTTCTATGATCTAGTTATATTTGCAGTTCTAATAATGAAGGTATAACAATGTAATTAAATTGTGACATGTCATTACGTTATGAAGTATATCGAAGTTTGAATTAAGAAAAGATATAACGCCAAAGTAAAAACCAACCAACTTAAATTAAATACAATAACCAAAAAATTATCCATCAATTTGTGAACATATTCAGAATGACTAAAACATTTTATCCGTGTAATAAAGTAATGCATTTAATGTTCTGATCACTGATCAATAAATGCGATTGGTTGTTTGATAAGTATCGAAAACTTAATTGAAGCGTCGAGAGAGTCTGGGCATGTGAGTGAGGAAGAGTAGGGGTCATGTTTGGGGAGCTAGATAGACTATCTATCTGTCTATCTATCTATCTATCCATCCATCCAGGGGTCGCCACAGCGAATCAACCTCCTCCATCCAACCCTATCCATCCTCATCACTCCCAAAGAGAACCTGAACATCTTCATCTCTGATCCATCCGGACATCGATAAGTTATTATATGTCGTGGGAGAACATTTGATTTTTTTCACATAAAAACAGAATATAATTTCCATTATTTCGAGGTATTTTCATGAATCACTTCTTCTTATTGTTTTAAAAATCATGGGGAATGCAATAATAACAATAGTGATAATGATAATAATATCAATATTAATAATAAACACAGAATGGGTGTAATCATTGAAATGAAAACAGACCATCTGGAGCTGGACCAAAATTTCATCTAAAGGTTTATTTTGATGTATTTTGCAAATATTTAGAAGTTTTTGGAGGAGGGGGATGAGGGAGAGGAGAAGGTGGTGGTGCAGATTTAACATTGAATGAAAGATGAACAGCCAAAATATATGTCTCCTGGACTATTACTGTATGCACAAAGCTTTCAATTATCACAAAAAAACTATTTATTTCTTTTATTTTATAACATTTTTGCTGGTATTCATTGCCTAAGCACAGTAAAATGAAAACGAAATAAAAGTCCTGAAAGTTTTAGAAATGAATTTGATTTCAATATGAATTTTTCATAAATTTATAACTGACATGAAGGTGGCGGGAGGGGGTGTGTGTGTGTGTGTGCGTGGGGGGGGGGGGGGGGAGGGGGGACGGGAACCGGGGTATCAGGGCGGGGG
>CAAKHD010011753.1:0-10000 GCA_901007705.1 Fistularia tabacaria
GGGGGGGGGGGGCCCGTCGGGATGTTCTCTTAGAACCCCGCTGAGAGGAACGTTCCCCGAACGAGCCTCTGGAGACAGGAAGGACCGGGGGGGGGAATAAAGTGCATGTACAACGTCCTTCAAAATAACCTCTACGCTGCCGTGTTGATGCTAGCTTGCTAATGCGCTGGCACAGTGCAACTGAATTGTACTTCCCACGAGAGATGTTAGCGCATTAGCTCGCTTAGCGCAGAAAGTAAAAACCAGACCAGACGTGGTGAAACTTCAACACAGCCCCATGAACCATCAAGCATGTTCTGAAATTAACATGGTGGGTCGTAATTACAAGATTCACCCGTTAACTAACGAGAGCAACCATCTGAATATAAAGAATTGATCACATATTAACTGTTATGATTGATTTTTTAAACAAATTATCGCACAATAATGATGATCATATATGACATTGTTGTGTGGTACAATATAACCTCAGGTGGATTTTGGAGTGTTCCGTTAACCTCGGTGCATGGGGGGGTGGGTCTCCCCCTAGAGGTGGATGTGGTTCAGTCTATTGTTATTACAGTGCTATTACACCTGACTAGACAAGATAACGGACATATGTCGGAAAGATGCTGTAGGTGTGGCTGTGGTTGGATGGCGGCGATGCAAACGGACACGTGGGGTGGAACCTGTGACGCTGCTGCCGCCTTCCCTCCTTGTCTAGAAGCCCGATGGTGTCAGGATGTTCATGTCCCGCGGTTTCAGCTTGTGAGGCCGCGCCCCCTGCCTCCGCCCCTCCACCGCCGGGATCTCCATCTTGGGCAGTGCTGCAGCCTGCTCAGCGGGCGTGTCGCCCAGACGCGCCGCCTGCGACTTCATCACCTCCATGGGGGTTGGCTTCTGGGCACCGCGGTACGCTTGCAGCGCAAATCCTGCTAGGTGAAGACGGGGAAAGGTTCAAGCTAGCTAGGCTAAGCTAGCTAAGGCAATCATTTTCTCATCATATCCTCTTCTCCTTTGGTCTGCTCCCTCCGGAAGTCTCCACAGCGAATCCAACTTCTCCATCTAACCCTATTCTCTGCAACCTCCCATCTCACACCAACTAACTTCATGACCTCTTTCACTATGTCCATTAATCTTCTCTTTGGTCTTCTTCCAGACCTTCTGCCTTCTACCGATATGTTCACTATCCCTCCTCTGTACCTGACCGAACCACCTGTCTGGCTTCTCTGACCTTCTCTCCAAAACATCTACCATGTGCTGGCCCTCTGATGGACTCATTCCTGATCCTATCCATCCTCGTCACTCCCAAAGAGGAACCTGTATATCTTCATCTTTCTTCAGTGCCACTGTCTCTAAAGCATAAAGTACTGCTGGTCTCACCACTGTCTTGTACACCTTTCCTTTCATTCTGGAGGACATTCTTTTACCACACATTCCCCCCTGACCTTCTTCATCTCCACGCCCTGTAGCCTCATTTTTCCACCTGGGTTCCTCTCATTCATACATATTCTGTCTTGCTGCACTTAGCCTTCATTCCTCTCCTTTCCATAGCATACCACCACCTGCTCCATGCTCACACTGTCATCTGCAAAGATCATGGTCGATGGAGATTCCTGTCTAACCTAATCTGTCAGCCTGTCCATCACCACTGCAGGAGAAAGGGCTCAGAGCTGATCCCTAATGTAAACCCACCTTGCACAATGAGAGCTGCATACAGCCAAATGCAGTACTTCTGTCTCACCTGCAGCACACTTAACCACTGTCTCACAGCTTGCATTCATGTCTTACACCAATCTAACATCTCTCTCTCATAGTTCCTCTCCTGGCACCCTATCATGTGCTTTTTCTTGGTCTACAAAGGCACAACGCAGCTCCATAATAATACCGTAGTGTACCCACACATACAGAACCGTAAAATAAGAATATTATTCATAACACGCTCTGCTGCCTGGATGTAGTTCCCGCTCCGCTCACTAGGGGGCAGTGTTCACCAACTTGAAGCGGGGTTGGCGCCCTTCACCTGTGCTTGCCGGCTCCGATCCCAGGTCCGATGGCGACTTGTGCACGAGCGGCCGCGGGCCGAAGACACCCCAGCGCTCCACCGTCGCGCCCCCTCCCGCCGTCGCCTCCATGTCCACACTGCTGCTGGAGGAGCTCAGGCTGAGCTCGGAGCCGGTGCTGTTGAACCAGCTCCTGCACAAACACAACCATGACATGCATGTGTGAGAGAGTGTGTGTGCTGTCTTTCTGAAGTGCGTTTTGCGCAAACCTACCTGCGCTGGTGTTTTGGTGAGCTATGCGGCGTGCTGGACGGCGTGGACTGCGCTGACGAGCTCTGGCGCTCCTCGCGCGCCTCCATGCTCTGGATCTGCATTTTCTGATAGGTGACAAACATCTCAGGCGTCTATTACACTGTAATAACAGCGCAAAGAAGTGTAATAACACTTGTCTGTCTGTAACCTTGGTCTACAAGGCAATGTGTGAGCTGCATTCTGACTTGTAGACCTCGAACCTTCTCTGTACTTCTCTATCAACATTCTTACAGCAAATACTGCATCTGTAGTACTCTTTCTAGGCATGAAACATACCACAATAATTTCTGATCATATGTATTTTGCAAAATTCTTCTGTTGCATAATACCATTGTGTACCCATATAGGCAGTAGTTCTCTGTCACACCTCACTACTGTCTCAGAGTAACATACATGTTCTGCACCAGTCTAATATACTTGCAAATACTGCATCTGTGGTACTCCTTCTAGGCAGGAAACATACTGCAATCATTTTCTTATCATACTTGTATTACCATATTCTTCTGTTGCATAATACCATTGTGTACCCATACATGCATTACCTCTGTCACACCAAACCACTGTCTCACAGTTTGCATACATGTCTTGCACCAGTCTAACATACTTCTCTACCACTCTAGACTTCTATGTACAGTACCATAGTTCCTCTCCTGGCACCTGCAGAAGTTACACAAGAACCTTCATCCTGGTTCTTTATCATGTGCAGGTGTGAAACAAAGGTGCGAAAAAAGTGAAAATAGCGATGTAAGTGTAGAGGAACACTAGTACAGTTATTACACAGCTATTACACAGTTATTACTACACGGTGGCTTGAGAGGGCACTGTTGGCTCGTCTCAGGATGGGTAACCTGAATACGCCATTGCCCGGGAGTCTCACCTGGAAGGATTCGGGCATACGGTGCAGGTGTCGCGTCTCCTCGGCGGTGAGCCCCTTGTGCGGCGTGTAGCTAGCGTCCGTCAGCCCCGCCTTCTGCTCGAACTTGTACATGCTGTCGTGGGTGTGCTCTGGGAGGAGGAAGAGGGGGCGGAGCATATGGTGAATAAACCCGCCAGCGTGCTGATTACGGCGCCGTTAGCGCGTCTTACTGGTGATGAGGGAGTTGAGGATGATGGAGGAGGCCTTGGTCTTCACCACGTTGGGCGAGTGGGTGGGGGTGCTGTCCTGGGCGACGGTGGGTGGGGGTGCCGCGCCGCCCTCGTCCTCCTGGTGGGGCCGTACACACCAACGCCAGCGCCCAATCATGTTAGCATACCATTCCCGCTTATAACACATTTACTGCAGCACAGCTACTGATTGTTGAGAAGCTGATCGTTAGCGAGATGCTAGCGGGGAGCTAGCAAGACATTTACCATGGAGATACGACTGTGAGGCTAGCATATTAGCAACATCCGGGGTGAATGAGCTCCAATTTAGTGCTGACTAGCTCTAGGCATTAGCATGTGGGCGGAGGCAGCTACCTCGGCCAGGTGCGTGAACTTCCTCTCGGGGACGACGGGCCGGCGCCACAGGCTGGTGATGTTGATGTCGTGGGGGGGGGTGGACATGGGCGCCTCCAGGTTGTCGTCGTAGCTTAGCGCCCGGCGGGTCATCCCAATGGGAAGCTTCATCCCACCCATCCCCGAGCCCTCAATGGCTGCCAACACACATACACACACAGCTGCCATTAGCTTAGCAAGCGTTAGCTTAGCATTTTTTAAGTGGTTAGTTTTAGGGCTGTTAGCGCCCTACCCATAAGACCTTTGATACCCTTCCCCCATGAAGGCTATAAAAGGGTGGTGAGTCCGATCATCTGGGTGGAGGTGTCGTTGTGATGTTAGCAGGAGGTGCGAAAGAAGCGCTCTGCATTTGAACAAATACAAGATGGATGCCGAGGGGGCTAGAAAGAGACTGACCTGGTAGGTCACCTGAGCCGGACATGATGTCGGCGAGATGAAGGAGAAGGCCTACCAGGATGGACTCTGGAGGGGGAGAGAGTTGGTTAATCACCTAACGTCTGAGATACGTCCACCTCACATCTGAGATACGTCCGCCTGACATCTGAGATTCATCCGCCTAACATCTGAGATACGTTCATCCAACATATGAGATACGTCCACCTAACATCTGAGATACGTCCACCTAACAACTGAGATACGTCCACCTCACGTCTGAAATACATCCATCTCACATCTTACATGCAAGCAAATATCAACATCTGGAGAATGTTTGAGTCAGCCTGGACACCACACAGTGATCAGATCTTTGACTGATTGGTTCTTGATCTCTACTGGTCAGATGTTGTCCAACAGTCATGCCGGCTGGTGGTTCATCATCTCCTACCTTCACGCTCGGCTCCGGCGGCGACAGTTACGCCGGTCGCTTTGAGACACACAGAAACTTCCGGCAATGCATTGTGGGTGAAGGTCCAGCTGTGGAGGTGGAGGGGAGCTGGAAAACCAGGAGAGGTCAGTGCTTAGAGTAGACACCAGATCAGAAGAAAACCTACCACGCTGGATCACAAACAACGCAAGGAACCAAGAATCAAAGCACTTGATTGTTCTCTTTGGAAGAACATCTACATGCGACAACTGATCCCACCCTGTTTGCAGATATATATCTTTGTGGGATCAATCATGGGATCATTAAAGTACATCTTATCTCTCATCTCATTTCTATATATCATATACATACATATTTATACATCAATATACATATATAGCAACAGTTAGCAATGATGCTACATCATTAAGGTGACTTCTATGGAGGAAAAAACCCTCTATCTTTGTCAAAACACAACGTAACCCCCCCCCATATAGTATAGTAGTATATAAACTATATATAGTCAGAAGCTAAGTTTGCACATATATATATACACACACACACATATATATGTAGATATAGATATATAGCAACACTTTGCAACAATGCTAAATCATTACGGTGACTTCTCTTGAAAAAAAAAACACCTGTTGTTTGTCTGATTAAAGCATAAGATAACAAATACTCTCTCTCTCTATGTATATCCCGCAATTTCAAGATTTTAAGCAGCGACTTTTTTCCACGCTTTGAACACTGCGGCTTAAACAACGATGCCGCTAATTTATGGATTTCTTTTAGCTTTCAGAGGTAAAAAAAAAAAAGCAGATTGCCCGAACTTTAAAATGTCGTCGAAGACAGTGTGAACACACAGAGAGCAGACGGTCGAGGTGTCTCCACCGACACTGAAGAAGATGACTTAAACGGTTTTTGTGAGCAGGAGGAAGACGGAGATAGTGATAAGCTGGAGGAGGACAAAGTGGGGATAGAAAGTGGATGAATGGATTGACTTTTCCTTGTGTTATTTATTATGAATCTTTTTTAATCAGCCGTGTCACAGCCACTGTTCGGTAAAACGCATTTCCAATAATATGTAGATGTTACCGGTTAAAAATATGTTTGTGCTTCACATCTTTCTGTGTGAACATCTCATGTTAAAACCTGGACACCTGCGGCTTACAGACAAGTGCAGCTTATATTTGTACAAATATAGTTATTTGCTCATTTCTAAGCAGTATGCATGAATGTATAGACACATTTGTATGTATATATATGTATCTACAAATACATACATATACATGTGTGTTAATATACACACACACACACTCATACACATATTTACATGTGTATATAGTATCTAATCCCAAATGGCTGTCACATCTATGCAGAACCTGGTTTACCAAGGTGAAGAAGCAGGTCTGTGTCACACATCTATCAACATCTCCAAACAGAGTGATATATAAAGATATATGAATATGTCGTGGATACGCAGAAGGCGGTGAAGAACTCGTGAGAACCCGGTCTGTGCCGGCTTGTTCCGCCTCCTTCATCAAGTCATTTAAGGTCAGAAGACAAAAAAAAGGAATAACACTTCCTCCTGGTTCCACCGTGAACCCTGGTTGATAACAGCACCAGGAGAACCCTGGTTCTCAGCAGAACCAACAGAACCCTGGTTGATAGCAGAACCAGAGAACGGGTGACAGAACCTTAAAAAACGGAGGGACTACTTTTTCTGTGGCTGCGGCTCATGAGGGCGCCGGTGCGGAGTGATATGCAGACCCTGAAGCATCCCTGGTGGGTGGAATGGGATAAATGACGGTGGTTGTCAGTTACGTAACGACCGTCAGCATCACCGACCCGCAACCAGCTCTGGTTCTCCACCGGAGATTCCCGACTCGAACCGGGCCCGGGGAATCGTGTCACCGGAGCGGAAGGATGCATTACTCCGTCCGATGAGCTGGATTCCGGTGTTTTTATTTAAAATGACGGGTGGAGGAGTCCCCCGGTGGGGCCGCCACCGACCCCGTATTAAAGGGCGGATGAGAAACACCGGCGACACGGCGAAAACGGCGGGTTTGGAGCCCCGGGCATCACTGAAAACTCGCTCCGTTCTTTAAATGCTACATTTCTGGTTGAAGTTCGGTACATTCGGTACCTTCCGCCTCATCCCCCCTCCCTCCGCCGCTCACAGATAGCGGAACCGAGCTGACGCGGTCTGGGATGCTCAACCCCCTCGGTGCGGTTCCTCTCACCGGCAACGACGGGTGGTTCAGGCGGAGGACGGGAGTGTCCTGTAGTCCCAGCCTCGGCGGGTCGCTCGGACGGCGGCCATTATTGTGTTGGATCGAGAGGAAGATTACCGAGATGGAATAGCGAGGGGTTGAGGCTCGCGATCCCGCGGCGTGTCGCGAGATTTGCGATCCGAGATTCAATCCGCGAGTGCACACTGGGATTTGTAGTTTTTCATTCTCTATAGGAGCGTCACCCCTGGGGGGCCCTAACACGCATCATATTTTATTAACATAATATCGGATATTCTAGTCAAATTAATCTCAAATATCACAAAATTAACCACGTGACTGTTTTAAATCAAATAAAAATAATGAATTAAAGGAAGCAAACATTGATAAAAAGGCTGAAAGTGAAGATGAAATTCATTTTCAGTCATTCTTTAGAGGCTCCTCTGGGGTTCGCACACACAATTCATCCCAGGAGTTTATTAATCAAAAAAGGTTATAACTAAACAGAAACAAAGCAAAACTTCCGGGTTCTCTGGAGTCCGCGGGGGTTCCTTTAAGATCTGGAGGAGGAGGAGATGTTCCCGCCCCTCCCGGTAACTCCCTCAGTCCTCCCAAGAAGTTCCCGCACCCGCTCCAGGAAGGAGAAGAAGCTGGACGTCCGGTGCGGGAACTTCTCGCACAACTTGTTTTCTTCTCGCGGAGGCTGCGGCTTTCAGAGGAGTCGGCCATGTCGGTGCAGACCACCCAGAAGAACACCACCACCACCTACCGGACCGTGAACGTCGAGTCGGCGGACGTTCCGGGCGGCGCCACGCTGGTTTCCCCGGCGACGCCGCTGCAGTACGCAGTCAATGGCGCATACGGCTCGGTGCGCTACCTGCTTCCGGTGCAGCAGCAGCCGCAGCAGCAGTTAGTCTTCCTGCAGCAGCAGCAGATGGTTCCACGGCCCATGTTGCAGCAGGTGGTACAGCAAGTGGTGCCTCAGCAGATGGTGCAGCAAGTGGTGCCTCAGCAGATGGTGCCTCAGCAGGTGGTGTCTCCGGTGTACCTGCAGGCCGTGGCGCAGCTGAGCGACGGCGACGTGTACCACCAGCAAGCACGCCTGGATGTGAGTCTCGCGATATTTTTTATTAACAAATATATATTTTATATATACACAACAAATCTGTTTAGCCAGGTGTAACACACTCAAAGAAAAAAAAAAAAATATATATGTATATATTTCTATATATATATTTCTCTCTCTATATATATATGTGTATGTGTGTGTGTGTGTATATTGTATATATTGTATATGTATATATTGTATGTATATATATATATATATTTAGCCTCCTCAACTCTATGCCGCCTGTCCTCATGCGAGGACGTCCAGCTAGCTTTGCTTTGCCGACGTGTAGGCGCCACCTAGCGGTAGAAGGTGAGGTCCCATCCCCATCCTGGAACCAGAACAAGAACCTAAAGATAATGTGGTTAGACCTGGTGGTCCTTGTGCGAGGACGTTTTCTCCAAAGCTGACTGTGGATCAGACGTTTGGTTGGTTGTTGTTCTTGGGATGGATCCAGAACAAGGAGGTGGAAGCTGGTTCAGCTGCTAAAGCTCCAGAAGGTCTTCCCAGGTTCTCTGTGTGTTCTCCTGCCTTGGTTCTCTTCATGTTCTCCTGTTGGTTAAGAAGAACATCCATGTTCTCCTGCCTGGGTTCTCTCCATGTTCTCCTGCTAGTCCCGGAGAACATCCACGTTCTCCTGCCTGGCTTCTCTCCATCTTCTCCGTGTAGGGAACCCCTTGTTGCCACGGTGATGCCTGCAGATCCAATTCCCTGCGAACGTCCGCCATTTTTTTCATGAAGATCCTTCTACGTAGGCCATGTTGGGCGGTGGTCGTGGTCACGCCCTGATGTTCTCCGAGCAGACGTCCCTCCCCAGGCTCAGACTAGATAACACTATGTAAAAGGAGAGATGCTTATAACAACTTTATTCCTCGCACAGGTGTTATTAGACTGTAACTACACATGAATTGCCGTGAAGTTAACACTTAAAATGGAAACTGCGCTGTTTTTTTTTTTTTCTTTATTTTTTTCCCAGTTGGACCAACGGGCGTGAAGGTTTCTGTGGCCTTCAGCAGGAGTTCACGCCCGTTGGATTTGATTGTTAAAAAGTCAAAAGACGCCTTCCTTTGCCAAAAAAAATCTCAGCCTGAGTTTTGATTGGACGTTGGTTTCCGGATCGACTGGTTTCTACCGTGTGTTTGTGTGTTTAAGCAAGCGAACGTGTCCTGAAATGCAGAGGTTGAGGTCTTGTTGCCATGGTTACATAACCCCCAAAAAAGGAAAAGGATCCCAGGAAAAGACATCATGCTTGGTAGTGTGCCGCTAGATGAGATTGCTAACGGAGAAGGAACGTTCTGGAGTCATCAGCATTGAGGAGGACCTTCCTGGGTCACCCAGGTTTTTCAGGAGTGGATCAGTCCATTCTCAGCTACTTCACGGGGGGGGGGTTATTTTGGTCTTTAGAGAAGGTTATTCGCAGAACCTCTGGAGTTCTGTGGAGGTCCTTGATCGTCCAGGTCATTGGTGAATTTTGGTCCAAATCTTCTTGTGATGGTGACTGGACTTGAATGTCTTCACTTGAAGACGTTTCACCCGCTCATCCCAGAGGCTTCCTCAGTTCAAGTCCAGCTGCCACCACCAGATCTTCATCTGGAGGTTCCTCTTCCGAGGCTGAGAAACTTTGGTGCTCCAACTTCTCCAGGATCCTCAGCGGCGTGGTCTGCACAGATGTAGACACCTTCATGGCGACATCTAGCATGTTCTCCATTCCTGATATGTGTGTGTCTTCCAGAGCACCAGTGGGAAGTCCTCCTCCATGGTGAGCCTGCTGTCCAGTTCCATCAAGAGCCCCGAACCCAGCGTGGAGGAGGAGGAGGAGGAGGCAAGATGTGCACACACACACAAACACACGCACACGCACACAAACACACATTCGGGTGAAAACAAACGGGTCACTGTTACTGCTGATGAAAACTTTGAGGAAGAGGAGGCAATCTGGCGAAGTCACAAATACCTCAGTGGAGGAGGAAGAGGAGAGGGAAGGAAGGAAGGAAGGGAGGAGGAGAGGAAGAGGAGAAGAAGGAGAAGGAGGAAGAACATTTCAGGATGAAACCTGAAGGGA
>CAAKHD010011753.1:12500-16410 GCA_901007705.1 Fistularia tabacaria
GTACACAGTTATTACTCAATTACACGGTTATTATACTGTTATGACGTGTTATTATGAAACAGGGCTATTTCGTCCACGTTTAGCGTGGTGCTTCCAGGAAGCCGCTCGTGTTTGTTTAGTCTACCCGGAGCAGAAGACCTCCCTGGAATCCCCGGGGGATCGCTTGCGGGAAATTCTCCAGAAAAGCGTCTTTGAGGCTCCGACCCCCTTTATTTTCTTGCAGAACATATGGAGGTTCTCCGGAGAACCCTCCGGACCGGGCCTTTGCTCTTTCTCACCCCCCCCTGGAATGACTGGTATGTTGCCGTGGCGACCGGTGCCTTGGGGCGGGGAGCCACGCCCGCTTCCATGGAAGCCACCGCTCCCACTCGCACAATGCTTCGTGTTTTTTGGTTTTACAGCGAGCGGCCGACAACATTTGTCTTCTGTCAAACACCTCACTTTCCCCTTCACCTTCCCCTTAAATTGCCCCTTTCATTTTCCCCTTAACTTTTCTCTCAACTTCCCCCTTCACCTTCTGCTTAACTTCCCCTTTAATTTTCCCCCTACTTCCCCCTGAACCTTACCTTTTCATTTCCCTTTAAATTTCGTCCCAACTTTCCTCTCAAGTTTCCCTCAATTTCCCTCTTAACTTTTGCCTGAACTTTCTCATCCTCCCCCTTACATTTTCCCCTCAAATTTCCCTTGAGATTTTCCTCTTAACGATCAGCTTAGCTTCCCCTTAACCTTTGCCTTAAATTTCTCCTTACATTTTCCCCTTAACTTCCCCCTTCACCTTCCTGTTCATTTTCCCCTTAACTTCAACCTTAGCTTTTCCCCTTAGTCTCCCCCTTCATCCTTTCCCTCAAATTTTCCCGTTAATTTCTCCCTATCTTCCCTATAACCTTCAGCTTAACTTCTCCTTAAAGTTTTGATTTTACTTTTCCCCTTAACTTTTCCCTCTCAACTTTCTCTGAACTTCTTTTTCTTTTTTTTTTTTGAAACGACATTAATGACACTGGAGTATGACCTTGAACTTATGATGTCATTACTACTATTATAACATGAATATTATTATTATAATTAATGTCATCGTCACCTTGAATGAGGCGTGGGATGTTCTGGAGTTCTTCTGAAGGAACCACAGTTTGGAAAAGTAAACACTATCATGAAAAAAATATCATAAAATTCAGGTACTTTTTCCGTCTGGAAAGTACTACGTTTGTGTAGTACTTCACAAAGTACAGCTACTGTCTAAAATACTTTTACTGTGCAGCGCAAAGGGTGATGGACTGTTGTTTGCTGAGAGGGTGTGAACTGCGTGCGCGCGCACACACACACACGCACGTGGGCACACACGTGCTCACACATAGTGTGGGAGAGTTGTTACACAACGGGAGTGTGCAGAGACACGCAGATAAGCGGGAGGTTGTGGTGCGTTCAGGCCCGGTGGGAACTTAGACACATGGTGCTGTCACACACACACACACACACACACACACACACACACACACACACACACACACACACAGTGGTACCACCAGGTAAGAACCTCCCTGCTGCAAGATTGCCATCCTCTTTAGAACCCCCAACTGAGGAGCCTGAAGCACCTGCTCAGGGGGTTGATGAAGATGAAGATGAGTTTGATGAAGATGATGACGCGTAGAGGAAGACGAGGGTCCAGCCGCAGGGCGACTGGAGGAGGGAGAAGATCTGGCCTTCTGACAGGTGTCTTGGTCTCTGCTAACAGGAGGAGGAGGAATATGAGGAGGCGTTGGAGGTGGAGGAGGTGGAGATCGTGAACATCGTGCAGAGCACAGTGTCGCCGACGCTGAAACGCAGCCCAAGGGTGGAGGTGCAGGTCCCGACCCAAGCGGAACCCGCCAAGATGGACACGAGATACTTCGGCGAGCTGCTGGCTGACGTCTACAGGAAGAACCTGGACATCCACTCCTGCATCTCCGAGCACGTCTCCAGGATCAAGGGCCGGTAGGAGCCGCTGATGGGGGAGGACGTTCTCCATGTTCTTCTGACTGGGTTCTCCAGATTCTCCTTCCTGTTTCTCCCATCTGGGTTCTCACCATGTTCTCCTGCCTAGGTTCTCTTTCTCTGTGTTCTCTCCAGGTTCTCCTTCCTGGATCCTCCAGTTTCTCTCTCTCTTGGTTCTCTACATGTTCTCTCCATGTTCCCCACCTTCCTAACAAAGTCCATAAACAGTCAGCAGGTAGAGATGGATCATTACTCCTGCTACTGCATGGACACACACACACACACACACACACACTCACACTCACACTCACAAACTCACCCACACACACCCCTCAGTGTTGATAAAAACCCTGTAGACTTTTTTCATGAGTCACCGTGAGAAACTTTCTCTCTCTCACACACACACACTCACACACACACACACACACACACACACACACAGACACACTTCAGTCTAAACGTCTGGTTACAGCCCTGTTGGCTTGTAAGTGTCATGAGTCACTGTGATTTCTCTTGCAACACACACACACACACTCTCACACACACACATCCACACACAGTCACACACGCTCTCACCGACATGCAGACATGCACGTCTTCTCCCATTGATTGTTCTTCTCTTTTCCTTCATTCCTCGGACAGGAAATTGCTGGATGTCACAGGCAACTCCAAGGTGGGACAAACACACACATACACACTTACACAAACACACACAAACTCTGATGGTGCCGTCATTGACCTGTGCCTAGGGGGAGAAAGAGGACGTGGAGGCTCTGCTCCCCAAAGGAGCCACCGAGCTGACCAAGCAGCAGATCCGGTACCTTCTGCAGGTGAGTCCCACGTCCAGTCCTGAGATGAGAAGCTCCTGGTCCAGGTTCTCCTGCCTGGGTTCCCCAGGTTCTCCCGCCTTGGGTTCTCCAGGTTCTCCATCAGCAGGTTCATTGAAGACTCTAAATTGTCCTTCAGTGTGAATGGGTGTGTGAGTGATTGGATGACTGACAGCTGACCCCTCCAGGTTAGGCCCTAGCTTCTCGCCCCAGCGGCAGCTGTGAATGACATCACTTCCTATCACTCGTCTTCTGTGTGTGTGTGTGTGTGTGTGTGTGTGTGTGTGTGTGTGTGTGTGTGTGTGTGTGTGAGCAACAGCCTTCCCGAAAGCAAAGCTAACCGACAGGAAACCCTCCGAGCCGCTGTGCCCTGACAGGAAATGGGTTACACTGTATTTGTAGTCCAAAACGCGGCAGGGAACTACAAAACCCCGCCCCCCTTCATGTCCTCATGCATGTCCTTGTCCTTCGTAGACCCGCCTGACGGCCGACAAGAGCATGCGTCTTCTGCTGTCCACCTTCAGCAGCCTGCGCGAGGAGCTGCTGCACATGTCCGAGGATCTGCGGGTGAGGCAGAAGGCCGCCGTTGACACGTAGAACGTTCCAACCACAGCGGGGGGGCGGGGGAATCGAGAATGCCGTTTCTTTAAAGAAGACGAAAAAGAATTATGGTCCCCCCCCGCTACAGGCATCAGTGGAACGTTCCATCATGGCGGGGGGGAGGGGGGGGGGTTGTTGGTTCCATCGTTCTCCGTTTCATCTCTGCGCTAACATGCAAATTTGAAGTAACCCCAGGGCATCGGAATTCCAGCCATAATGGCAGGACGGGGTAGTTAAGCGGTAATAACGGTAATAACGGTGCTATTAACGCGACGGCGCCAACTTTAATGCTAAAAGTGTGTGTGTGCGTGCAGCGTCTGGAGAACGAGAAGGAGTCTCTGGAGCGAGACCTGAGCTTCAAGGCCGACCAGGCCCGGCAGTACGACGCCCTCCTGGAGGCCGTCAGGGACAACAACAGGCAGCTACAGGTACGCCGCGTGTGTGTGTGTGTGTGTGTGTGTGTGTGTGTGTGTGTGTGTGTGTGTGTGTGTGTGTGTGTGTGTGTGTGTGTGTGT
>CAAKHD010011754.1:0-17932 GCA_901007705.1 Fistularia tabacaria
CACGCGTGAGATAGATGTACTTTTCCCACCGCGTCTCCTTATGTAACTTACATTAACGTCCTACACGGAGAGGCTTAGAAATGTATAACATTAGCCGTGGCTGTCTGACACACAACCATTTATTACATTCGGGTACCAAAAAAAAAAAAAAGGGAGAAAAATCTGTGTTAAACTCCAACATATTATTTTATTGAGAGGTCATGATAATGACAAAAAATTAATAAAAGCACAAATAAGAGTAGAATTATTAATATTGGCATAAAAAACTTTTCACGATTGTAATTTACTGGAAATGGTCTTTAATACGTCTATAAATCAGAATATCTGTAGGTGTTGGGAATTTATACGCGCTTAATGGATGTTTGAATGATCTATTCAAAGTAACCTTGTTGTTTTATCTTTTTTGGCAAGAATAGTCATCTCATATTTAATCGAAAAGTTTTTGTCATCCTAACCGGTTCGTATCTTCCTCTATCGCGGTGCCATTGCCGTCGGCCGCCTTCCAGTGACCTCCCCTCTTTCTCCGCGCGGGTAGGATGGCTTCACCCCTCTGGCGGTGGCCCTTCAGCAGGGCCATGACCAGGTGGTCTCCTTGCTTCTGGAGAACGATACCAAGGGCAAGGTGCGCTTGCCTGCCCTGCACATCGCTGCCCGCAAGGATGACACCAAGGCCGCGGCCCTGCTCCTGCAGAACGACCACAACGCTGACGTGGAGTCCAAGGTGAGTGGCGTGAATTTTAACTTCATGAATAATCCATGTCTTTGGATCCTTTTTTTTTTTTTTTTTTTGTCTCTCTTGATGCCCTTTCTCTATTGCTTTCTCTAAGTTTATGTTTGGAGCTGCGTATATTTTTTTTTTTACTGGGCCAAATTATGAATTAAAGGATTAGGGGGAGCACCAAGATGGGGAAACTGCGCTGAGAAACAGGAATAAGATGCAAATTAGACAAGCTCTTTCAGATTCTCCACGCAAAATTTACTTTTGAATAAATGTTTAGACCACGTGATCTGATCTTTTTATCTGAAGCCTTAATATAGTATATTGAATGTACAATGAGGAGGAACTTAAAGTACCCAGTACTTGAAGTGAGGTTCCCGGGGATTTGGTTTGGAGAAACTTTCTTTCTGATAATGATTTTTCTTTCCACTGAACTCCTTTTCAACTCTCTCTCTCTCTCTCTCTCTCTCTCTCTCTCTCTCTGCTTCTTGTCCTTTATGTCAGCAGAGGACCTTTTTTTTCTGTTTGTTTTGCTCACTAACTGCACATTCTCTCCTCTCTTGGCTGACTTTATAGATGATGGTGAATAGAACAACAGAGGTACACCGCTACTCTGTACATTATTTAGAATCTTCATCTTGGCTCATACACAGTCTAAAAAATAGGTCCCTTAATTCAGTGGAGTGGTAGTTTTTTAAAGTCCTATGTCATAACCCCTCTTTCTATTATAACTTGTCTCCCTCCTGTCCATTGCTTCATCCATGTCGCAGATATCCCTCCTCTTAGAGGCAGTCAGAGCGATGGTGCATGTTTCACTAATCCCAGTTTAGCAAATCCTGATGGGGAAGTTTTGGCATCCAGGCTTTCCTTAATGGTTTCATGGTGCCCAAAATTCAAGCTTTGGCTGTTATTTTTGGCAATTTTTGCTCCATGACAGTTCACTAAATGGCCTAAACTTGTGAACCCTCTGACACTGTCAATCCATGAAACCGATTAACATGATAACCAGCGATGGCATGAAAAGTGGTTATCATTTATTGCAAAAGCAGTTTTTGTCCATAACCTGCATGGCGACCGGTTCAATCTCTCGAGCCGTTCAAGAACCCCCGCCTTTGAATAACAGACAGCTATTTTCATTTTCGTGGATTAATTATTAATTTTTGTACATTTCAAATTCCAAAGCCCCTAAAGCATTTTGCATGGGACCAGAGAAACAAACCGCCCTGACATTGCTTGACATTCTCTGGTAACAAGGGCTCGTCGTGGCTCGATAACAAAGACCTGCATTTTGTACTTGCCTGTTTTGATTGACATTTGGCAGGCTGGGGAACTATCCGCTGTGACTCTTGAAGGGTGTGAGGCAAGATTAGGTGTTTGTAATTTTATTTATATGTATATATATTATCAGTAGTTATGACTAATCAATAAAAATGTCAATGTAAAAAATAAAATAAAAATAGTAATAATTTAATCCCGGTTTCAATTTCAACCTTTTTTTGATAAAATAATTTTTCTTTTTTTAAAAAAAAACAACAACAACACAAGCTTTGATTTATCGACATTCATTTGTTTTTAAAATCACTCAGAAACTAAAAAAAAAAAATAAAAAAAAATCCCAACTTTAGATAAAAATTATTTTGTCATTTCCCATAGTTCAAAAGAAAAGAATTAACTCCAAAAAACGAACAAAGTAAAAAAACATGGACATAAAATAACATGATACAAGAATGATTAGAACATCAGAATTAAAACATTTTGTACTTTTTAATCACTGAAACTATAAAATGACAAGTGACGTCAACCGGCACTTATTAAACTGGTTCTGGAATGTATTTACAGAATAGTAGAGGCACAGTGTAATACTTCCAACATTGGAGACACATTGAGTGTAATGACATTCTTATATTTCAATTTTTTCTATGTCACCAAGCCTTAATGTTGATAATCATAATAATCATAATAATAATTAATAATTTCTGGTTATTCATTCTATTAGAAGAGGTTGTGATCCTTATTTTCATTTACACTGTTGTGTTTGGGATACTGGTGGTTCGACGTGTCTGAGACACCTGTTCCTCACAGGATTATTACTGCCTCAAAAATCAGGATTGAACTTAATTACGCAGCTTAATGCAGGATTCACTCCCACGCTGGATAAACCTTTTCCAATGTCGCGTCACTTTGACAGCTGTTGCTCACTGAGCCCCGGGGTTTGACAGGATTTTACTAACGTCTGAGGTTTTAACAAATGGACATCATGTTCATTTGGGGGACGATTTCAGCGCACCAATCTGATGAAAGTGTCACAAAAAAGGTCTTGTAATTATCTTAATTTACCTAGCAAGGTGGAGTTGTAAATTTACCTTTTTTATTCCAAACTACTTTACAACCAGCCGAAAAAAAAAAAAAGGCCCTGTAGTATTTTTAATTTTCTCAGCATACGATTGGCCCCATGTTCGATGCTTCACTCTCCCATCGTCAGAAAAGTCAGGTGGTTGTGATGAAGTGTATAGCTGAGTGTGTCCTTGTGGCGTCCATTGTAGGCCTGCGTTGAAGTGTACAAGTGTGACGTTTCGGCGTCCATAATGTAACCTTTCTGCCTGTTTGTGTTTCTGCATGTGTGTTTTATGACTCTCCCTGCTCCTCAGAGTGGCTTCACCCCGCTCCACATCGCAGCTCACTATGGCAACATTAACGTGGCCACCCTGCTGCTGAACCGAGGCGCCGCTGTGGACTTCATGGCAAGGGTGAGTTTATGAGGCCCTCTTCTGTCTGGGAGGGGAATTACAATCAATCAGGGTTGGAAAGTCACAAACATATGCTGATACATGTGTTATTTTCGAGTCGCTTATTGTATGGGAATGACTCCTGGCGTCTGTTCGATATAAACAGTTACTCATCCAAAGCTGTTTATGGTGAACCATTCAAGAAGTCGATATCCTGATGATTTATTAAAGCATTAAACGTGGGATGCATCGTTTCTGTTTTTACCGTCCTTTGGCAATGAGAAATATTGGTACATGGAGTTGCTGCTGTTGCGAGAGAGGCAACTAAAAACACCCTCGTAGGGGTTAGGTTTTCTTTTATTTTCACATTTACTGCATGTTTTCAACATAAAAAAATAAAAAATAAAAATTGTAAACGGGAAAGTCAATATTAAAGCATTGCAAACTCATCGCCGTTATGAACAATCACTGAAAGTTGTATTTTTAAAGGTAGAATTACACAGATGATAAATATACCGATAACAAAAAAAGTGAATGATTCATGTAGATTCAGCCATGAAAAAAAAAAATCCCAAATCCTTGATTAACTTTAAACATGCGAAGAACAGGAAATGTTGAAGACGGATTCATATGCATATAATCCATTGCACATTTGTTTTTACATTAAAGATGCAATGCAAATATATAAGTATTGAGGAGCTTTAGGGTGGCGTGTACAAAATCAATGCAAAACAAATATGTTTGAATACAAGTGAAGCCATGTCTCCAGAAGAATACGCAGACCGTTCAACTCTTTTGTTCTAGGATTAGAATCTGGCTGAGCAGAGTCGACAACATGCCATTATTGTACCAACTGACGTCTGTGGGAGTGTTAGTGTTTATGTGTTTGTGTTTGTGCTGTTTGCACTGATTGCATGTTGGAGAAAGTCACTGTCACAGCAGCTCTTAATTACTTGAATCTCCCTGGTAAAAATTCACCAGAAGGTAATCAAATTCTTTTAATTCAGTGGTGAAATCACGGCATTATTTTCCTCTCTTTTTTTTTTTTTTAATCAGAACGATATCACGCCGCTGCATGTAGCAGCAAAGAGGGGCAACAGTAACATGGTGAAGCTGCTGCTGGACAGAGGCTCCAAAATCGACGCCAAGACAAAGGTGAGACAATGGCAGGGAGAAATTGAATGCTCAGGCAAGGAATAAAAAAAAAAATTCGTCAGTTTGACATTTGTGTAGATTTGATTCCTCAGGTGAGTCCCACTCAGGCAGAGTTGATCGGCAGAAATTAGATGGAAGGGGGTGGTTATGCGTATGGGGTTGTCGTTCGTTCGGGACAAAAGAGCAACCTTTGGGGATTACGTGGATTGGAATGTGAAAAGCCAGACAAAAGTGCTGACTTATACGTGGAGGAGGTTGAGAGCAAGGCCCTCGCCTCTTTCAGGGGCAGATCGCAAAGCCACCGGTTCAGGAATGAAGAAGACACGTGGGATCAAGAGAATGAGGTGGAAGCGTTCACCACTCACCTTAACATGATCGACGGCCACATCAAATTCACAAGGGAGGACGTCACTGATGACCACCATAGCCACCGTAACCTAGACCCGCCCAGAACCCTGGCAGTTATATTCGGAAACTCCCCGCAGGTCATTAGATCTGAAGAAGCCTCACGGATGAGGGGTGAAATTCTTTAAGTGAAGAAATTCAAGTCCTGTTGCCACAACAAGAAAAGTTTGACAATAACTCTAAAATCTGTTTCCACAGAATTACTGTTGAAAATTTCTCACCACCAGGTGGCACTGTGGTTAGCTCATAGCAAGAAGGTCCCTGGTCAGATTCTGACTGGAGGCCTTTCCGTAGTCCAAAAACATGCAGGAGGTTCACTGGAGATACTAAATTACCCGAACGTCTGAATGAAAGGGTGAATGAGAGAGTGAATGTTTGTATGGCTCTGTATGGTGTGTGAATGAGGGGATGAATGGTTGTGTTTCCATTTGCCATGTGAATGAAAGGGTGAATGGTGACATGTCTGTTTAAGGTGTGTGAATGCGAGGGTGAATGGCCGTATGTCTCTGTATGACGTGAATGAGAGGAGGAATGATTGTACATTTCTATATTGTATGTGGACCTGTGGGTCAACCCCACCTCTCGCCCAATGACAGCTGGGATAGCTGTCGACCCCGCAACCCCAAGTGCAGGAATAGCAGCGTAGCTGATGAAAGAATGAATGAATGAATGAATACTTACAACCAGGGACAAAACATCGCTTGTTGTCGTTCACTGATATATTGCTTTGTGATTTTGAGAGCTGTTCTGAATCCACTGCGCTCTCTGTCTCCAGGACGGCCTGACGCCTCTTCACTGCGGGGCGAGGAGCGGTCATGAGCAGGTGGTGGAGATCCTCCTGGACCGAGGAGCTCCGATCCTGTCCAAGACCAAGGTAGTTACCAGCACTCTAAGTTCAGGAGCTTTTCACAGAGTGGCAGAGGAAAATCTGATCGAGCCTTTGTTTCTCTCTCTTGTTTTTGGCAGTAGTAGAAATCTTTAAACATGGTGCCGTTGTCGGTCATGTTCACAGTACTTGTAAATCCTTTTTCCTTTCACCATGCAGTGTCATTTGAAATCTGTCATCCAATCAAATAGCAGATCTGTTGTTGTTGCCGTAGTGATGTCGCATTGTGTCCATAACATCTGTGCGACCTCTCCAGAAACAGCCCGTCTCCACGGCGGTAGCTCCACACTTTGACCGAGCTGGACGACCAGTGTAACAAAAAAAGACATTGTTGTAATGACCCCGTTATAACAATGCTTCCGTCATCTTCTCAACTACTTCCTTCACAGTCTTTCTGTGCAGCGCATGGCCACGTCCTAACTTCCTGTATCTGTTTGTCCATCTGTCTATGTGTCTGTCTGCGTGTGTTTTTCTCTCCCTCTGTCTCTTTGTCTCCCCCCCTCTTTCTCCCTTCCATCTCTGTAGAACGGCTTGTCGCCGCTCCATATGGCCACTCAGGGGGACCACCTTAACTGTGTCCAGCTCTTGCTCCAGCACGACGTGCCTGTGGACGACGTCACCAACGACTACCTGACGGCGCTGCACGTGGCTGCTCACTGCGGGCACTACAAAGTGGCAAAGCTCATCGTGGACAAGAAGGCCAATCCGAACGCGAAGGCCCTGGTAAGAAGGGATGGGAAAGAAGAGGTACTCCAGGATGCAACTCTTTTATTATTATTTTGTACAATTATAATGAACGTTGAGGATTATCAAACACAAATTTTCAACCTGAATTGAATTTAATTTTAAAAAAATTCAAAAAAAAATTATGAGACTACTACTATAACTACTGCTGCCTCTTCAGCAACAGGGAAACTAATAGTATACTGTTTAAGATGCAAAATGAAATTAATATAAAACTATATAAGCTGCACGGACTGCAATCGAAAACCTCTGCAGTGCCTCGTGAACACAGCTGGTATGATCATCGGAGCCCCACTCCCTGAAATACATAAACACCACCCGCCTCACCTGCAAAGCGCCCTCGATTGTGAGCTACGCACAATATTACACAAAATTACCACTTTTTTTTTCCACTACTGCTATTATGCACTGTCACAGAAAAAACATCATGCTGCTATTGAATCAGATACTATTATGGTATTACTTACTGACCTTTTGCACTAAACTGTACAAAAAACCCCTCTGCTGCTACTCTCTATATTCAATTTACTTATATTTATTTTATTCATATATGCACTTCAGTCATCATGCCGTAAAATGTCTGTCATGTTTTCATTGTTAAATTTGCACTCTATTATTAGTTTCTTAATTTCACGTAACCGTGAGATTGTGAGAAACGTCTCCTCGATTCCCCTGTATGTCTAGTACATGGGGAGGAATTGCCAATAAAGCTGACTTCGACCTTGATAATGATATAATTATGAAAAGAAGAAATATAATACAATAATAATATTTTTTAAATGATATAATAGGCTATTGCCAGACTTAGACGATGGTATGAAATTAAGAAACAAGAAAAAGTATTTATTTTCAAAATGCTGTTGAACTTGTATAAAAAAGAAAAGAATTCCAATATTAAAGCCTAAGAAAACTGGAGATCGGTGAGTGGACGTTGAGTGACGTTCAACTCGGTCGCTTACTCGCGAAATTGGCACACGATGAGGAGTGGGAAGATTGAGACAATTATCCTGCAGCTCCTCGGTCACAGATGGGTTAATCATGGCCGCTGATTTTCCTCCTCATCGGATATGAGAAAGAAAAAAACGAAGGGCGGAGAACATTGATCACATGTGCGCGTCTGTTTGTGCAGAACGGTTTCACGCCTCTTCATATCGCCTGCAAGAAGAACCGCGTCAAAGTGATGGAGCTGTTGCTGAAACATGGCGCGTCTATCCAGGCTGTAACAGAGGTACTACACCCGAAATTCACGGCGAGAAGGTCCCTGGTTCAATGCCGACAGGGAGGTCTTTCTCGATGGAGATTGCATGGACTCCTCATGTCCACATGGGTTTCCTCCCACAATCCAAAAACATACAGTAGGTTCATCAGAGACCCGAATGAGAAAGTGAATGGTTGCATGTTTCTATATGTGGACCGATGGTTGACTACCCGGTTCAGGGTAAGCCCCGCCTCTAGCCCAGTGACAGCTATGATAGGCTCCAGCATACCTGCAACCCTGAGTGCAGGATAAGCGATATGGAGAATGAATGAATGAATTAAAGGTAATGGGAATTAAGATATCTTTTTGGTTGCAGTCTGGCCTGACGCCCATCCATGTGGCAGCATTTATGGGTCACGAGAACATCGTTCACGCACTGATCCACCACGGAGCGTCACCCAACACCACCAACGTGGTGAGTTTACTAGATTTACCACTACGTGTTGGAATTAAAAGTAAAAAAAGTTAAAAAAAAATTTTTTAATGCCATCTGTGCTTGTGAAGCTGATACTAACACCGCTGAGTGGTTTTGCAGCGAGGGGAGACGGCTTTACATATGGCTGCCAGGGCCGGCCAGGCTGGCGTTGTTCGATATCTGCTCAAGAACGGAGCCAAAGTGGAGACAAAGTCCAAGGTGAGAATGCTTTCGGCGAGCGTCAATATTTTTTCAACCTGGAACACAGATGTCGAACGACGTAACTCCCTTCTTCTGCGAAGGATGACCAGACGGCATTGCACATCTCCAGTCGGCTGGGGAAAGTCGACATTGTCCAGCAGTTGCTGCAGTGCGGCGCCTCTGCCAACGCTGCCACCACCTCAGGCTACACACCCCTTCACCTGGCAGCCCGTGAAGGACACCAGGATGTCGCCGCCATGCTCCTGGAGAATGGAGCGGTGCTCTCCTCCTCGACAAAGGTGGCTTTTACGTTTACTTTATACGTTGAATCGCGATCACAGAGTTGAACATGTCTTAATTGGGACAGCCCACCCATTTGAAAACATATAACCAAACATAATATCAGATCACCAACTTTCTCCATACGTCTTTCTCTGTATCTTCGATATTGAGAGGGACTTCAACCACTTTATTCTATCAATCCATGTTAATCTGTTAATTCATGCACTCATTCAAAGTCAGGTGATACATTTGGACTTCTAACCCCAAGATTCCTGTACATACAGTACATCCACATGTAAACATGGAGTTGATAATTGACAGCTAAGTTATATGATTGATAAAATTTGGATGAGATACAATCTAGAAGTGTAGATTATGGGAATCTGCCAGATTACTTGTTGCATAGGCTGTAATCCATCTGGTTTATACATGTGTGCAATGTGTTGCTTTGGAGCTGTTCAAGAAATGACCTAGGGGTCAAATGAAGGTGCTCACTTTCTCTCTCTCTCTCTTTCTCTCTCTCTGTCTCTCTCTCTGTCTCTCTCTATCCATCTATCTCTGTGTCTGTAAGTGATGTAAGGGAAACTAACATCTGTCTGTCTCTTAGCTTTTACGGGAAAATTAGAAACAGCAACGTGTTTTGGGAAAAGCTGATGAAGAATGGGGTGGGGTGAAGGAACTAACAGTATATCCCATTTATTTTGATTGGTAGAGACATTATTAATAAATAAGCTAAAAATGTCTCCCGATCCGGCATCCTATCATCTAAAAATTTCAGTCGCAGAGCGCTAACAATATCAAGTCAGACAAATGAGGTCAAGTATTTTAGAGCTTTGGAATTGGAATCTGTGGAAGTCCCACATTCCTCTGGAAAATATGACCCAGTGTCTTTAAATATCCTTGCAGATGAAGGGAACTGGGGTTATCATAACTGCAAACAATAAAAGCAATTCCTTCATGGAGATATATGAGTAAATAAGGCCATTTGTTTTGGTTTCCCAGGATATCATGTTGAGGCAGTTATAACTGTTATCACTTGATTAATTTGTATGCAGATGATTTACTCATTTAATTGTTAATAATTAAAATTCCATTTATTTAAGTTTTACTGTTTGAATTACAGTGGATCAGCTCATTTGGAGATCCCTTTGAATACTGATATCATTTGTTGAATATCATCAAACTATTGCGACTAGTAAATTTTTTACATTGTCAGCAATAGGGAAATAAATGGGTCTATTTTCCAATGGCATATTTGTCATTTTCTCACACAGCTTGAAAGTTTTCTCCTAAAATTGAATTGACGACTTTGCGCTGAGGCACTTGTCGTCCCGAAAAGGTGCATTGTAGGTACATTCCCAACCTAATGTGGTGATAAGCTTTTGCATCACAGAGCGCAACGACTATCTGAAGTCAATGGGGCAGTATTTTCCCTTTAAAGGCTCATTACTCAAATGATAAAATTTGACCGCATAACCAGCTGACACAACATGTACATTCTGCTCATACACACTTCAGGATGAGCAGCGTTATAAACATGTAATGAAAATACTCAACTAAACTAAAACATTTTTATTTATTTTTTTGTTTAATCATTTTTTTCTGTATGTTGGCTTTGTCTCCATCGTTTTTTTCATAGCAACAGGATATACTGTTCGATAAATATTTATACATGGGATAAATCATTATGGGAAACATTGCTTCCAGTTTTAAAAATATGTTGTGATGCATATACACACATGTATGTATAAATGTATAAATAAATATACATATATATGTATGGTTGTTTATATATGTATATATGTGTATATATACCCATTAATACATATATATGAATGTATATATATCACAACACACATACACATATGTATAAAGACATACACACACACACACACACACACACACACATATAAATCTGTGTGTATATTGAGTACCTTGCATCAACATCATCTCAGGGATTGCTGTTTTATTTTTCCATAGGTGTGGCTCTTCATCAATGCTTATGCTTATTAGTATAATTGAAATTCATTGTACACTTAGAACACATCCGATAATTCAAGAAACTCTTGGCCTTTGCAGTGTATGCCCGATTTCGGATGTATTCCAGAGGCAATAATTTCTTGTACTCTACATTTTCAAATGATGAAAATCCCTCAGCCATAGGAGAAACCTTCAGCAGCATGACTTTAACAGGAAGGGCCAAAACGATGGTGTGGCGATTCAGTGTCATTTTTTCCATGGAAAGTGTCATGGTTCAAGTCTAACTGGGGCGTTTCACTGTGATGTTTACTTGTTCTCCCACTGCCTACATAGTTTCCTCCCACAATCCAAACATATCCGATAGTTTAATTGATGACCGATAATCGATTGATGATTGCAGTGACAGGTTCATGGCTGGTTAGGCACTGACTTCATCACAATCAGCGTGCCTCACTTAGTGGCTCTTCGCAGCTGTTTTATGATCGCTCAGCACATGAAACTAACAGCACACATACAGTTGTTGACAAAAAACACTGTATATTTGAGGTTGAAGTTCTTATAGCAAAAGTGTTTAAGCATTTTAATAGCGACATACAGAGAGACAGCAATACGGTCAGTGTAGAGCATGCCAGCAGTCAGCTGTCATGGCGCAATCTATGTTGAGACTCAACAGTCCGCGGCCTCACCGCACGTCTCTTCTCAATATTTGAACAGTAAATTTGAAAATCCTGCAATTTTGAATTAAAAAACAATTTAAAAACTGTGAAGTTAAATGAGAAATACCTTTATAGTACAAGTCACTGATAAATATAACCATTTAAGTCTTTTTTTTTTTTTTCATTTTAAATTTTTTCCTTTCCAAGATTGGCTCGTGAGGCACGGCCTCTCCTGCCTCCCCTGACTGCATGTCACTGAATGATTGATAATCTATATGTCACTCTGTTGATTGACTGGCAACCGGTCCTGGATGTATTACCCCTTCTCCGGCTGTCAATTGGGATTAGCCCTAGCAATCCTGTGTGCTATGATATGCATCATCACATATGAATGAATGAACCACATCTACAATTTGCCACATTCTTTCTGCGGTTGTCCAGTCACATTTGGTCTTTCCTTTTGTCCCTCATCTGGACACATCTTTATCTCCGTTCAACAGAAAGGGTTCAGTCCGCTCCATGTGGCAGCCAAGTATGGCAAAATGGAGGTGGCCAGTCTTCTACTTCAGAAAAGAGCGGCGCCTGATTCTGCTGGAAAGGTGAGATGTCTTTTTGGGCTAATGGTGAAAAGACACCATTTGGAAATCATTGACGTAAACATGTGATAGGTTGCTGTTGAAGTACAAATATGAATCAAAAGACGCATCCACTCAAAGTTCATCATTATTATCATTTTGCTGTGATCAAAGTGAAAAGGGATTGTCTAAAAGAAGAAAATCGTTTTGACACAACAGGACCGATTCACCACCAAATGGATGAACCTGGAGATCACGTCACCAACTTTCTATCACTACACTTTATGGATAAACCTTAATTCGGTCTTTTTATAGTGTATTTTTCATAATAATTCCAATTGAAAGAAACACAGAAAACGTTCATTAACAGGCTGGTGTCGAGAGACAAGTCACAACTCTCGAGCAAATCTGCTCTATTTTTTATATCCTAAAACCGCTGCTGGTTGTTCGGTAAGTCCTGTGAAACCACTGCGAACCTCATGTGCGCAAGGTATGTGAGAACCGAGCAGATTGTGAGAAACGCATCAATTCGTACTCCAGAAGAAGTCTGTCACAGGACTGTAATAATTATGGAGTTGTGTCATACAAGCTGCAGCTGCAGACACAAGGGCGTGGAGGTATAGCGGGTCGAGTGATCCCAGGACAATCGTCTCTACATTTTTCAATTGTTGCGCAAACATTCAGAAAGTTTTTTTTTTTCCAATTTCCCCCGATGAAATTCCACTAGTATTTTTACCCTTATTCATATATGCACACACTGCGATACTTATTTAGCACAGATCTACTGGCATTGATTACAGCGTTTGCTCAGTGTGTGAGTGTCTCAGTGCCACCATCTGAGAGCATTTAACATAATGGCACTCAGGTATGATAATGACGCTTCCACACTGCTTAGTGGGGTCAACACACAGAAATCTTTCCCGATGTAGTCACACGAAAACAAAGCAAATCCAGATCTTTGCGGCTGTTGAATTATCTTATTCTGATTTTTTTCATCTCCCTATATAAAAAACATATATATGGTGACATCATCAGCATATATGATGAACATATTTTTAAAGTAGTTTAACACTGCCTTAGTAATCATCCTAGTGAGAGGGTAAGATTGCACAATGCTCAAGGATGTAGCTCAATGACGGAAGCACCTTCAGATCTGGAATGTGATTGCATTTCCTGGATGTATTTGTCCTCATTTTCTCTGTATTGTGACGCGTCCATGTAATAAGGTAAAATAGATTCGATTTTTTTGATACGACAGTGACGTCCGTCATTCATTTCACAGAACACGTTCCTCACCCTCTCTTACACCCGATTTCAGCATAACGTTGTCTTTCTACCTCCTCGGAACTGAAAGTTCCAGAGCTCGATGTCCATCCCCTCTCACGTCTTTCCATCCTGTCGTTTCGGGAATCCCATTTTACCTGTCAGTTTGTGTTCTCTCTCAACAGTCTTCTAACCTGGCGTTGTGTTGCATGCTTTTGTGTGATTGTGTCTGTGTTTGTCGGCGTGCATGTGTGTGTGTGTGTGGGTATTTTTAGAGTGGTCTAACTCCACTGCATGTAGCCGCTCACTACGATAATCAGAGAGTGGCACTGCTGCTGCTGGATCAGGGAGCTTCCCCACATGCCGCTGCCAAGGTATCCACACAAACATACATATCAAGAAAAATAAAAGAAACAATTCATACATGGCTGTGGTGCCAACATGAACAAATTAAAAGAACAGCGGAGGGAAATCAAGTTATATTTTCATACGTCGCTTGTTAAAACTCCAGCATGATGGTGAGTTTGATCATAATAAGATGAAGATGTCTGACTATGTCGTAAAATATCGTGCTCAAGTCTTTAGCCCCAGCCCAGCAGTCAGCCATATTGAATTTAACCAAATTTATCATACATATTATCTTCAAATTATTGAACTGATTTGAACATGGCAAGGTAAAATATTCAATTATTAGGTTTTGTAATGTGAGGCAGTGTCCTGTTGAATGCAGTTTAACATTCTCTTGTTTCTAACAATTCTAATGGCGAACTCACCAGTGGTCTTGTAATACGCTGCCCCCTCTTGGGTCGGAGTGTGTATTATTAAACGCTTGCCCGCACAGATCATTTACGAATTGTGTTTTTAAAAAAAAGAAAAAAAAATGATTGTCAAACATTTCTCCCATTTTTGTTTTCTTGTGAGTGAATGTATGGCTTTTCCCCTCGTGCTCTTTCAAGTAGAATTTAGCTCATCCTGGAAGCATATTCACTGTGGTTGTTTATTTCTCATCAAGCACATGTCAATGTTCTGCAGACCCATGTAAAGCCAGCCAATAGCTAACAAACTGCTTCTCAGACAATTGTTCTGAAGCTTTAAATATAAGAAAACCATGATGAAATGTTTGATATACAAAAACAAATCTGGTTACTGTCCTATGACCGGTTTGTCCCCTGTCGGCTTTTGTTTGCCTGAAAATAAATAAAAATCTGGGCCGAGCTACGAGAGACTGGCGTCCAGAACATGGCAGGAAATGCCTGTTCTCATTTGAACCTTCGCTGACATTCAAGACGTCCTGCAGGGGGAGACCAAAGCTTTGCACACAGTCTTTGTCTCTTTGTCACCACATCTCCCGCGAGCTCCCCTTTCCCTTCATCCTTACATTTGCCCCGTGCCTTCCCTCTCCTCCTGTACTCCCCGTTGTTCCCCTCTGCCCCAATGTCTTATTTTCATCCCTGTCGCTTTCCATTTGTAACGTCGTCGGCTTGAACAGCAAAATAAAATAATCAATATTTGTGAACTTGAGAGTCTGTAATGGAAGACATGCATGCAAGCAGACACACACCTTGAAATAACATAGTTGCGGCGTGCCCTTCCCTTTTCCAAACTCACCAAATCGCTTAGCAATTGATCAAAAAAACCCACTCCCTTCCCTGCACCTCAATGGTGCCCAGAGAGTTTAACAGACCCCATCTACAATTGACGCTGCTCTGACCGAAGATCTCACGAGGAAAATATTTGGATATTTTCTTTAAAGCGAATTCAAATGTCCTCTCTGGCGACCAATATGAGGAACGTCCCCCTCGCCTCCCCTCTCCTGTCTTTCCCTATCCTTAACCCGTAAAGCCTTGTTTCCTCATAGTTCTCTCAAGTTCACCAAAGCCTACTGTGAAGTCTTTTCACCCCTTCTAGAGGCTTTATATGTTCAAATCTGTTACTGATCTCCATTTTTTTCCTCATCCATTATACACCTCAGGTATTTTTACTCATTACCTAAAAGGCTGAAAATTACATAAACCGCTTTTTCCATGAATTATTAAAATCAGCCTCCGGCGGCTGTCACGTTCAAGGTGTGAAAAAAATACAAAATCCTTGCGTCGGACGCCATAGGGTATAATCTTTTCGTTACACGTAATCGTGGGTTTTCGGTGAAAACGATGAGTAAAGACTGGCTAAGTCTTCAGCAAGCACTGACGTTAATGAGTAAACTGCTGATCCCGTAGCAGTACTGAAAAAGGACTGAATAATTAAAACAAAACACACAAATGTCTATAGCCCCTTGACTGCCTGTGTATTTATAAGTATCTGTGTACTTTGGTAATATTGAACCACTTGAAGTAAACTACTAAACACTCTCTACCCTCCTGAAGACTTATTTTATCGCAAAGCACATCCTTATTATAAATATTGTATTAAAAGTAACAGACTCCGAACCGTAGTAACGATTTAAAGAGGACATCTAATGGGTGTTGTATCCACAGAATATTATTGAAGAATTCTGACAATAAAATAGATGAGAAAATTCATCAACATTCATATTTGCAGAACCACTCAATCCGGTAACTGTAAATCTCTGGCCTCAGAATGGATACACACCGCTCCATATTGCTGCCAAAAAGAACCAAATGGACATTGGGACCACGTTGCTGGAGTACGGCGCCGACACCAATGCGGTGACGCGGCAAGGCATCAGCCCCATTCACCTTGCAGCGCAGGAGGGAAGCGTGGATTTGGTGTCGCTACTCTTGGCCAAGAATGCAAACGTCAATGTGTGCAATAAGGTGTGGACTGTTATAGATATTGACATTTCTATTAAAACAATGAAATGTATTTAAACAGGCATACTGCTGATGATCAACCAAAGGACCCAGTTTGCCTGAAAAGTTATGAAATAATTGTCTGGTTATTTGTTTCATAGGTGTTTCTGTGTGTGTTTCCTTTTCTTATGTGCAGAACGGACTGACACCACTGCACTTGGCAGCTCAGGAAGACAAGGTCAATGTTGCAGAAGTCCTTCTCAACCACGGGGCGGATGTTAACCCACAAACAAAGGTAAAGCATACCCACAAACCCACACACTATGGAGGTATGCAACCGTGGTTTGAGCATCTACCCTTGCGCTTGATTCGAAATTCATTTTAATTGCATTTATCTTCATAAATGATGCTTGAAAAACAAAGTCTTTGTCGTATTTCAGTACGTCACATGTAATTACACAAGCAGGAGCCGCATTGCGAGCTGCTCACGTTCACAGACAGAAACCTGAAGGTTATACTGCGTGTGTGTATGTGTGTGCGTGCTCATCTTTGCTGATGAGACAGTTCTTTACACTAAACAGGTTAAGCTTTCACTGATCTCCATAATATACGCCAACGTCATTCCGGTGAGACAAGAAAACGTGTGCATGTTTGGAATCACAGATGTGAGAGGAAGACTTCTATCTTTATCCAGTCCTCACCAAACAATTTCACAATTCTTACAAAAAACACTTGACAAATTAAATGGTCAGCATGTGTCACCTCGTCTTTCGTCCGTAGAGTTCCTCTTTTGTATTCATGTTTACTCCTCCACTTAAATGTGTGCAGATGGGTTATACTCCACTTCATGTGGCATGTCATTATGGCAATGCGAAGATGGCCAACTTCCTTCTGCAGAACCAAGCTAGAATCAATGGCAAGACCAAGGTAGTACAACTGTTACACTCACAAACAAGCACTATTGTGTACTCCATAGTACAGTACAATATATATAAGTATTGTATAGTGTCATATACTTTGAGTATAGCATAGTATAGTATAGTATAGTACGGCGTAGCCTGGCGTAGCGTAGTGTTGCATAGTGTTGTCTAGTGTAGTATAGTATAGTATAGTATAGTATAGTATAGTATAGTATAGTATAGTATAGTATAGTATAGTATAGTATAGTATAGTATAGTATAGTATAGTATAGTATAGTATTGTGTGGTAAAGGGGTAAGGTGTGGTGTAGTATAGCATAGTATAGTATGGTGTAGTATGGCGTAGAATATATGGTGTGTGACTTGACATAACATAGCACAGTGTAGTGCGGCGTAGTGTAGCGTGGCGTAGCGTAGTGCATTATGGTGTGGTATTGTATAATTGTATAATAGTATAGTTTAGTATAGTATCGTATATGGTTATGTATAGCATAGTATAGTATAGTACGATGTAGTATAGTAAGGCATAGCGTAGCATAGCATACCTTGGTGTAGCATAGTGTGTTATAGTATAGTATAGTATCATGTAGTGAAGGGTAAGGTATGGTATGGTATAGTATAGTATAGTATAGTATAGTATAGTATAGTATAGTATAGTATAGTATAGTATAGTATAGTATAGTATAGTATAGTATAGTATAGTATAGTATAGTATAGTATGGTGTATCATGGTATAGTATAGCATAGTATATAGCACAGTATAATATAATATAGCATAGTATTGAATGACGTAGTATAGTACAGTTTAGCTTAACATAACATAGCACAGCGTGGTGTAGCGCAGCGCAGTGTGGTATAGTATAGTATAGTATAGTATAGTATAGTATAGTATAGTATAGTATAGTATAGTATAGTATAGTATAGTATAGTATAGTATAGTATAGTATAGTATAAGACAAGACAAGATAAGATAAGATAAGAAAAAAATATTAATCC
>CAAKHD010011755.1:0-33346 GCA_901007705.1 Fistularia tabacaria
TTCTTGGTTCGCGATATAAAAAAAAAACTTTTCTCATCTTTTTCCCCCCCCCCCCCCCCCCAAAAAAAAAGAAAAAAAGAAATCCATTAAAATTTTACTGCTGGGATTCTTGAAGCATGTGATTCCATCTGTGTTTGGGATGATTTTACTGCATTATTTGTAAGCTATCTTTGACTGTGATAAAACAACTGTAACAATTTTTTGGGGGGATTTTCCCCAAAATTTGACATAAGGTTTTCCAGTCGCTTGCTGTCGATGAGTAATGCTGTTATACAACTTACCGCTAAAAGCAGAACAATCTGACATTTTAGGTTCATGACATATTAAACAAAATCATGAATTAATAATTGCCTCTTAAATGTTTATGCTAATTGAACATTTTAATTGACATATTACGAAACAATGCACAGCGTGCACCCTTATTTTTTATATCATAAGCCAATAATATAATATATTTTCAAATGACCAATTCAATTGAAAATAAAGACCTTAAGAAGCGTTCAAGGCAGTTTGAATAACATGAAGGCATTTATTTTTCAAAGGCATCAGTTCAGTGAAGTGTCAGTTTTGAGAAGGCCTGAAGCTATTCTATATGTGGAGGAAGTCATTATCATTAGGTCTCACAGCATCTTATGGATGAAATGAAGAACAGTTCCACAGCGGGCGGGCAGGCTTTGCTTAAATCCGTCCAATGTGCAGTGTATTATTCGTTGGATGAAATATAAAAGCAATATTGGGCAGATCACATGTTAATGGCACTCTGGTTAATGACTGATCACACTGCCACTCTAGCGGTTTGGGTCTTCAGAGATCCAAATTGTGTGCCACCCAAATAGTTTAGATTACGCATGTTATTCCAGACACTGCGATTACAGTGAAAAGAGAAGGATTTAAAATCTAAACATTTTTATCTGACTTGGATGATCATCTGCCAATTCAGGTCAACGGGCTGTACATGAAGGGATGTGCTGGAGTACAGAAGTACAGAATGTAACAGCAAATTTCCAACAAAATAATTAAGAAATTAGGTTGAAAATTCATAATCTGGAACTGCATTTCTTGCACTTAGAGGCATGGCAAGGCCGGAGCCAATCCTAACTCTCATTGGACTGGTTGCCTGTCGATCAAAGGGCCACATATAGAGACATGGAAGCAGTCACCCTTTCAGTCACAAATCATTTCGAGATACAGAACCATTCACTCTCGTATACAAAAACGTAAATGGAGAGCGATTCATGCAGATGCACTTAGCATTTTTGCTTGTGGGGATCAGTGGAGGTGTTTGACAAACTTGAAAAAACAAACAAAAAAGAAAAAAACAAGACATGATAAAAAATGCATTTTTTTAAATATTGGTGCCACATGCTTTTATGAATTCTAAATAAAAAAAACAAACAAACGGATAATATACATTTTTCTGATTATTCATGAATGTGTGTGAAATATAACTGTATTCCAAACATGTATCTGGCAGCAGCCAGGTACTTGCAATCTCTATCGTGTAATAATGCAAAATAAATATCAATATATGCCAACAATCCTGCGCCACTGGGTCCGATAACACTGTGGGCTGATCGTGTTATTGACAGGCATGCTAGTGAGGAGAAAATTAGCTACAGCAATGTGTTTGTGTGTGTGTGTGTATATGCAAACGTATGCTTGTGTGTGCGTTATTATCTGATTTTTTACAAATTTACTTTACATTTTTATTTACTTATGTGTATTTGTTTATCCATTTATTTATTTACTTACTTACTTACTTAATAACTTACTTACTTGCTTATTTTCATTTAATTTTTTATTAGCTCTGCATGATTTTAAAACAGTGATGTTTAGGTTTCTGCAAACAGCATTTCTTACTTATGTTTTTTTACGAATGTCATCGAGATTGAATATTACACACATTACAGGTTATTTTTGAGCAAGGTCTTTTTCATAACACTACCAGTTTCAGGGACAAATTGATTTGAGATTTATGACATCTATTTTCCAACATCCTGGGTCTGCGGGAAATTTGAATTTCTGAACAAAGTAACTTGTTTCCAACGACACGACACAAAACAAATTAAATGTTCAATTCTACAAATTACTACAAACATGATGATTTCGAGAAACAAGAAAAGCTGAAGAAAAAAAAAATAGAAGGCATTAAGGATAGATGAAAGTGGATGTACAGTACGAGAGCACACACCATCAATTGTGTCACGTCCATTAAATTCAGACATCGCGCATAGATGAGTTGGGGATAGGGCGGATAAAATCAATAAGAGGGAACCCATATCTAACCGAGATATATTTGCACAGCAATACGTGGTGTGGGGCCTCAAACCTCAGAATATGCCTGACACACAACATGTCAACAAGCAGGACATGGTAATCACCAACACAGCCACAAAAGGCCTTGCTTCAAAAGAAGTCAATACCTGTCAGCGGTAAGCATTGGCAGCCCTGAGTTCAGGCTCAGCCCCCCTGCAGCAGACCTGTCAGTATGCCTCCGGCATTGCATCATTAGAGCAACCCCATGTCAGCACTCACTCACATCTTGGCCCCGATACCTAGCGGTTTTGCTCTCAAAGATTCCGAAATGAGAGCCGTGTGCAATCTTCATATCTCATTGGTCAACAGAAACAAAATAATTGTGTTGTAATTGTCGTTGTGTTGTAAAAGTCGTCTCATCCACAGTGATAACGGGCAGCAGGGAAATGATAAAAGCCTATTAATATGCATCAGGAAGTCTACATTTGTGAGTAGTTTTGTTTTGAGTTTATCACAGCAGAAGCTAAATACATTTGCAAGAGGTTCTTTCTGAATTATTAATCAACCCTGACCCCTAGCTCTGAGATGGAATTAAAATGTTTCATATGATATATATTTTTTTTCAAAATCCACTTCCATCAGGATCAAATAGGTATAAACATTTATTCTAGAATCGTGACAATACCAAAATGTGATCACCATCCCCCACTCCCTCAAATTAATAAATGAATAAATCCAATATTCAATACCACGACACTGTAGTGTGCAACAAACAAGACAAACTGCATGATGTTGCGGAAAGAAAGGCTATTCACTTCACTGACATTTAAAAACGATAATATGGGGTTAGGTGATGTTTTAATGCACTTATGTAACATCTTTTTTTTCAGTTTACTGTTAATATACAGCTGCTTGGTCAGATTTGTCATCTGCCCCTTTCTTCTTCAAAACTTGGTTTATCCAATGAGAATTTAATTGCATCACAGCTGTTGTAAAACGGCGATGATGGTGTACATGGATCTGCGATATGATTCCCGAAAACCAAAATATCATCAATATCGAAAGCAAAGAACCTCTGCACATTGTCACTGGCTCATTTTCAATCGCATTCAACAGCCGGGCCTATTAGGATGTTTGATTTGGAAATGTTTTATTTGTATCCGGCTGTCAAATTAAGGAAAACAGAAACCGCTCTTCACGGAGCGCCCTTACATTTTTCACTGCCTTCTCAACTCGCACGGAACTCAGGCTTCGTTTCTTTTTTATGATGAACAGACTGATTGTATTTCTATATTTTTGCTTAGTGAAGCAAAGCTGGGTAAAGTTTAGGCTCAAAATGTCAATGGAGAAAAAAACGCAGGTCTTAAATAAGACGTCGAAAGCCGATGCAGAATAGGTAACCAGCAAGGCAAATACGTACCTGTTTAAACAAACTACATTATTCACCTCTCTTCAACCATACATACAAATGCAGGGGTTTCAAGGGGGGAGAAATGAAGTCGTAAACTGCAAGCCTATTTTGAAGCCTAGGCAAACATAAACCTCTGGGGAATACGACTTCAGCGTGTTCAGAGAACAAGAGAAAGGCCATTGATGCTTGTTAGAAGAGGTTTATTAAAGAATACCAACAGTTCCCAGCTTACGTCGAATCTTAAAACACAAGTCACACATAGCGGTATGGAGACAGATTCCAGGGTAGAGAATGTCAAATTTGGAATTCGTGTCCCGAGTTTCCCTGCGCGCTGAGGTTGGAGTGAAATAGCAATTAAATTTGAGTCTTTATCACATAAAAGTGCGGTTAAATTGGCGAGCAGAACATTTGAGTTGGAGTGACATAGCCTCAATGTGTCAGTCACACAATAAAAAAATACAAGCTGAAAAAAAAACAGAAAAGAGGAAATGGGATCTGGGTCACCGACAGAACAAATTGTACAACAATCATTTGCAGATTTTTGTTGATGTCTGACGGGCCTTGGAAAATATAAAGACATACGCCTACACTACACAAGGAGTTTGACAGCCCAAAGGATGCTAATGCTAATGGCATTTACTGCCATATATGGTGATAGTAAGAAGTGCTTCCAGCCTATACTCAGAGATGACTTGGAAAATAGAATTCACAAAAATCACCATTTCATATCTGCACACTCACACAGACACACACACACACACACACACACACACACACACAATTCAAATGATTTTTAATTTCAGACAAATTTTGCTCACAACACAACCTTCCATCAACTTAGCAACAATCAAACTGAAGTGCATGTACATTATAAATGGCACTGTTGAGCAAGCAAAACAGTGCGATGTATTGTTGTGCAGCAATATTTCTATTTCCAAAAAGAGAGCGACTCTTTATGTCTCTGTATGATGTGTGAATGAGAGAATGAATGGCTGAATGCGTCAATTTGAGGATGACAGGCGACCAATCCAGCCTGAACCCCATCTTTCCCCCAATGACACCGGAGAAAATAGATGAATATCACGATGAATGACTTGGTTAAAGCTAGGGGATAAAAACACTAATAACACCACAGAGCAGTTTTTTTTGTTTCGTTTTTGGAGGGGCTTTGGCTCGGTTTGTACAGAAGGGGGTCTCCTCTACCAGAGTGCTGGTTCTATCCCCAACTCCTTCTGTCTGCATGCCGAAGTGCCCTTGGGAAAGACGCCGAGTCGCCCAATTGCATGGCAGCTCTGCCGCCTTTGGTGTTTGAGTGTGTAGTGTGTGAACGGGTCATGTCTGGGTTTAATAATCCCAAATCGGCTCCACAAAATGAAGCGTGGATATCCATTCTCTGGGTTGTTTGGAAAGTCCTATCAAAACCAACCTTTAGCTTTGTTTTACAAGAGTCCTCAGCTCTCGTGATGGAGTTGAAGTTTACAAATGTAATTAACTGATGGCACAAGATCCATCTGTATAACTGTTGAGACCGTAAAACTCGAATGGGAATTCAGATTGTGACCAACAAACAATGTGACTCCCCCCACTTGTCATAATAGGGTACTAAATAAATGATGAAAGTTATTTCTGAAGGGTTTGACCACCTGTTGCTCCTGTAATGATGTTTTTTGTTTACTTTAAATGACTGTGATCAAGTTGCAATAGGGGGCAAAATATTTCCCGCGTGTCTTGAATAGCTCATGAGAAACCACCTAAATGAATGATGATTAACGGGCGCCACGTATATAGCTGCTTTCACACCTCGCACTTTCGAAGCGTTTTACGCGGGATCGCGCTCACATATCAAGCACACACTCACGTACCCAACGAGAGCAACCTGAGGTAAAGCGTCCTGCTCAAGGACACTTTGACATGCAGGGAGAAAGAGCTCAGGGATGGAGGCGCCAGCCACGCCATCGGAGGGATAGCAGTATAACGGAAAGGTTTTCAGTTGTGAATTTGAACCTGACCACTACAAAAGACAATTGCTCGGATTAACCCACTTGGTGCATTTTCAGATATTTTGCGAGCGGAGTGAAGGGGAGGAGAGACCCTCTGAAATATGAAGGGAAATCTACCGCAGCCGGGCTGCCGGCCGAGTTAGTGCCGATATATCAGCGTAATAGTAAATAAGTGGTCCTTGAAATCGAAGGTCATTCAGATACAGTTACTATCAAATGGAACATATAAAACCATATCCTTCATCCTTAACCATTCCTATAAATATGCTTTTTACATTCCAACAGGTTTACTGAAACTGTCCATTGTCTGAAAAGCTGTTCTCTTAAGAGCTTAAAGGACTGCAGCCGGCACATTAAGCTCAGAAAGATTGAGCGATGCCAATGATGTTTAAGAAAGCGAAGTTCAAGGTTATGCCAGACAAGAAGAGATGCTTCTTCAGAATTTGAAATACGACACACTTAATCATGATTACTTTTTTTTTTTTGTTTTTCTTCTTATCAAACAGCAGCGCCTGGGGTGACGGAAACCAAAGGCCCTTGGGGGATGAATTAGGGGTTGACAGATTAGGGGTTTATGATGATGGAAATAATGTAGGGGTTGACGGAAGACCTTTAGCACACGCCGTATCCATACAAGAGTAATATCTGTGCTTGATTATCCAGTGAGGGATTGTAAAGAGGAATGAAAAAGTATATTTGTCGCCACATTCCCTTGCTACTTCTGTCCCAATGTGGCTTTTGTTTTTTTTTTATTATGTTCTAGAGCTGTATTCATTCGTACATTATAATTTGAAAAAAAAAAAAAAGAGAAGTCATTATCTGCTAAGACCCATTGCCCTGGAATGTTGCAGTGTGTTTTATAATCATAAATATCCATCCATCCATCCATCATCTGACGCTAATCCTGCACTCAGGGTCGCGGGGGATGCTGGAGCCTATCCCAGATGTCATCGGGCGAGAGGTGGGGTACACCCTGGACTGGTCGCCAGCCAATCGTAGGGCCACATATACAGACAAACAACATTCACACATTTGGGGTAATTTTTCCCAATTTTTTTTTCAATTAACCTGCTGCATGATTTTGGACTGCGGGAGGAACCCGGAGGAAACCCACGCAGAGAACACGCAGAAAGGTCCCAGGGTCCTTCGTGCTGTGAGGTTGAAGCACTAACCACTGTGCGATAAATATGCATAGAATATACATATATACATATAATGAAACAATTAAAATAGTATCATGTGCATGAGTACAGATTATCCATGTAAGAAAGGCATTTCAAGTATTTAGGGTCAAAAGTCCAGAGAAATGGAGAGTGTGGAAAAGAGGTAAAGAAACAGGTTAAAGCAGGTTGGAATGGGTGGAGAAAAGTGTCAGGGGTTCTTTGTGATAGAAGAATATCATCTAGAATGAAAGGAAATGTGTTCAAGACAGCGGTGAGACCAGCGATGCTGTATGGTCTTGAAACAGTGACAATCACGAAAAGACTGGAGACAGAGATGGAGGTTGCAGAGATGAAGATGTTGAGGTTCTCTTTGGCAGTGACAAGGATGGATAAGATCAGGAATGAGTCCATCAGAGGGACAGCACATGTTAGATGTTTTGGAGAGAAGGTCAGAGAAGCCAGACTGAGATGGTTGGGTCATGTACAGATGAGGGATAGTGAATATATTGGTAGATGAATGCAAGAATTGGAGATGCCAGGCAGGAGGTCTAGAGGAAGACCGAAGAGAAGATATATCGACGTGCTGAGAGAGGATATGAAATTAGCTGGTGGGAGAGAGGAGCATACAGAGAACAGATTTAGATGGAGAAGGTTGATTTGCTGTGGCGACCCCTGTAGGGAAAAACCGAAAGGAAAAGAAGATCCATGGAAAGATGGCACAAGGCCCAGTGGAAGCTGCTTCATTGGAATTTTTGCCCAGAACACAAAAAAGCAAAACACACACAAATAAAACGTGGGGTAAATGACAGTTAAACATGCAGGGAGTCTTTTGGAAATTTGGATTATGCCGGTCGTTTTGGAGATGTCTTTAGTAGATTCATTGAATGCCACATGACATTCTGTCCACTCGATGGTAGGTAATGTTGATGGAATTTAAACGCTTGTATGAAAGAGAGAACATTGTGATTGGATTCTGTTTTATTGTTGAATTGTGTGTATTCTTTATTGTCATTTTTTACACGGTGGCTATCTTGGCCAGGATCTGATTTCAGTGGGACTTCATGGAAAAAATACAGATCAAGAAAACAAATAGAAAAATCTCAAATGTAGCACATAGTTCACGGGCCATGGCTTACTCCATTGAGAGCAAGACAAATGGGACGGCAGTGAAACAACAAGAGTTACAGTGCTGTGACCTTACAATGCTCTGTTCCTTAAACTATGAATCTGCTACATCGCTCACTGAATTCACGATAAATTAAATGATCCTGTTTTTTCATATTAACATCACTGAGTGCAGTTCATGCCTGCTATGACTATTTAATTATACAACCTTGACTTATGACTCACCCTTTGATTTTTTTTGTACAACGTGCAATTTACTGTTAATGTGCTTCTAGACTATTTAATTCTCTGGTTAGTTTGTTGAAAGTTTGTATCTTTCATTGAAAAGGAAAGTGTTTTTTTTCGTCTTTCTTGCCAATTTAGATCTTCTCCAACCATCAACTGTCAGGGGAGGCTTTCTTTTTGTTTTCCTTTTAGAGAAACTTTCGCTAAAAAGGTATTAAATCATTAAATCATTTGTAATCACACCGTGAACATGCAGTAGCTGAAATGCAAGAGTCGAGCGGCGGTATGAACATCGACGCACCCCGATCCTTATTTATCATTTTCATTTACCTTCATTTCTCATTCCATCACTCCTACAGGGTGACAAGGCAATTGAGGTACCCTAGGTATGCTAGCAGCGAGAAAAGAACACGTAAACAACATCATTTGCTCCTGTTTTTGATGCAAATGTAATCGGCAAGGTAGAGATATTATAATTAGGGAACTACTTATGTCTCATGTATATGTGTATGGACTGGAAACCACATATGGTTGCTGCGACTTCAGTGTTATTCTCTCGTATTAATCTTACTTTCATTGTTTCGTACTCAATGGGGTTTTTTAGTTTCTAGGTGGAGACAGATTTGATGTGATGTTTTTCTGGAATTCCATTTTATTTTATTTCTTTAATTAGCAAATTGATTCATTCTTTTTTATTGTTCTGTAAAATTATAGTCATGTTACGCTAAATCCCCATTGCTTTTGCGCCGTTAAATTAATGTTGTGCATCATAACCCCTTCGACTTGGGAAAAACTCTTAAAAAACATAGAAATGAACATTTTTCAATTCTCTCCGAGTGCTTATGCATGGATTATCTATCAAGCCTGTATTCCATATGTTTGATTGAACTTCACCACTTTCAAAGGTTATCTCAGCCGCTCAGTAAAACACATAAGTGACAAGTGTTTTCCTGCTTTTTACTCCACTTGTTGCCATTAGCGATGTCATCTTAAGTGCGTCATGAGATCCGGCTGTCAATTACTTTTTTTTTAAGTGATTGGTGCGAACAAAAAGGGTTTTAAATAAGGAAGTGATGATTACACAGTGTTTCAGTATTGGTTGTACACATAATTTTTTTTTTCTTAATATGAGAAACTGCAGCACTGTCTCCGCATCTCACCTCTCAGCTCATCTCACAGGGGTTTGCTCCTCAACTATAAAATAATCAATAGCATTACACCATCTTTTCTGTCTGACTTGGTGAAGTCATATGCGCCTGCACATAAATTGTGCTCCATCTCTTGTGCCTTGAAAAAGATTGTAGGGGGAGAGGAGCTTTTTGTTTTCATTCACCGACGTTGTAAAAGGTCCCCGGTTCGATCCTTCTGTGTGCAGTTTGCATGTTCTGCGAAAGGCCATGTTACAAGATAGGCGGGACAGTGAACTGAATGTGCACAATAAACATATTTATCATTATTTATTACTTCTATGTTTTTCTTGGCTATTTCCCCCTAGTATTCATCTGCTCAGGCAGCTTCTACAGTGTCAATCGCAGCTATCACAAACTCACAGTGGACCAACTACAAAGGGTGTAAAATATGATTAAATGAAGCTGAATGTCAAACAAAATAATTGTATGATATAAAAAAAATGAAGGAACATATAAATGAATAAATAACACAGACTATAAAGAAAAAAATGTAAACAGAAATGAATCAATTCATAAATGAAAAGATGGATTGATACATCAATAAACTATCAATATTTATAAAATATTTATATCAAATATGATACATAACATGTTCTAAATTGATGTATTATATTATTTATAAATTATTACATCAATGTATGCAATAAATGTTGAAGTGTAAAAGTGTTAAAAATTCAGGCTAATTTATTGGTGATTTGACAATACAACTGATAATATGGAGAGTGTCATTTTTATCACTAGTACACCCGACACCTACGCCATCGACATGATTTTTTTTATCGGCTATATTTTCTCTGTCCAAAGGCACAAAGTGAGTGAGTTCTTCCAGTCCTTATTGATAACAAAGGGTGCGGTGGAATCAATGCTTCAAGATCCCGGCGACTCATCTAATGGACTGGTTAATATGATAATTACATAAACAGCAGGCAACGTGCACACTGGTTCTTCGACACTACACTCCAATGACTCGCTTGATTATTTTGTGTTTTTTGTCAACTATAGACATAGTCAGAAAAGTAACACTGTACAACCAGCTTAATCCACTAAACAAGACTGATGTACTTCATTTGATATGATCTCTCTTTTTGTGAAAGAAAAAAACATTTCTATTAATTCCTTGGTTCGGATTAAATTGCCCACCACTCGTGAATGCTGCCAGATGTGTGCTGTGTTCATTAATTAAAATATCACATCGGTGTTGTAAGGCTGAATTCTTGAAAGGATGAGTGAAACACTTCCCCGAGCGATGTTAATGAAAAAAACCTGAAATCCTTGCAAAGGTAGAGCTTAATTACTAACTTTGACAATCAGGAGGACAGCTTGGAAGGTAAAAAGGGGAGCGCGAGATACAACGAATGAATTAAGAACTAGGGAACTTCCCGAATGTGATCTCTGCAGCCCGAACTGCCACCACTACTGATTTACTTCTTTGGCGTGCATTGTGAGGGGGGGAAGGGAAAGTGTAGATATAGTTTTGGTCGAGAACATGGAGATCCTCCCCATGACAACACTGGCTTTACTGCACACAAAACAGAAAATCAAAGGTTACCTCACAGTGCCCTTCATGTAATATTTTCCTTTATTTCCAGCATTGGCATAAAAATCATGAATCATAATTCCAAGTATTTTGCTCATTTTCATTAATTCATTCATTCATTATCTATAACCCTTTTCCTATACTGTGGTGCCTCCCCCAGTCGTCATTTTCAAGATGCATGCATAATCCTAGCCTGCTTGCCGGAGGTCCCGATTCAAATACATGAAACCATTTACTCTCTCATGCAAATGTCAGGGTGTCCAGAAAACCTTACGCGTATTTCTTGGACTGTGAGGGGGAAACATGGTTCCTTAAAAAAATACATCATCCCTTGTTAGAATCAAACCAAGAATCTTCTTTCTGTGAGGCTGACATGGTAACCAGTGTGCCTATGCGCTGCCTTTGCTTTTGTTAGTACAGCTATTGAAAGTAGCCGTTCAAAAAGCGACAATACCCCCAACTCCCACCTTCCCCTTCACAGAGCTTGTTTTCTTTCATATGAAACAATGATCCTCCACAAAGAATCAACCCATGTCACAATCAAACCAAGGATCTTCTTTCTGTGAGGCTGACATGCTAACCAGTGTGCCACTGCACTGCCTTTGCTTTTTTTTTTTTTTTAGCAAGGCTAATTAAAGTAGCCTTTCAAAAAGCTAGGATACCCCCAACTCCGACCTTCACATTCACAGAGCTTGTTTTCTTTCTGAAAACAACCAATACATTTACAGCAGCTATTTCGATTTTGAGCAGTTCCAAACAATTTACTGAAAACTTTAGATTTCAGGACAGACGATGGGTTTTTTACATTAATGCCAAGCAACAAGTCAATTCATCAGTGTCTTTTATAGAGGCAAGCTAAATGACTATATCCCCCATGTTTTGAACAAGGAATGATGCATGGCTCCGACTCAAACGCTTTTAAGGGTCTCCCGAATACTAATGGCTGCCTGGATAGTAAGAAGACTCAAGCTGAACACTTTGAGTGCAGACATGGTGTGAACAGAAGATTAGACTGAGAGTATTGCCATCTTGAAAGTCACTCACCTTTTTCACTCTTTTTTTCATTTCTTGTTTTCAAATTTTATTTAAGATTGCTTTTGCTGGAGGTTCGATAGCCGGGGCGCTAATGACCAAAAAATAAAGAATTAAATACATAAATTAATACATTTGATAAGTCCACATCCATAGGGGATTAAAAAAATAATGAAATATTATATATATTTATATACATATAATGTATGATATAGATAATGAATGAATGGATGAATAATATATATCCATATATGTGTCCATTTATATGATGTCCATCACAACGCAAACGTTTATTCTTTGAATTTAATAATTATGCTGTAAAATAATCATAGGCTTTCTGATGTTTCACCCAGGCAACAAAGAAGCGATCTGCATGCATCTCTGGCTTTGACAGATTGCAGCTGCCATCTTCCTTACAGTGAGTTGGTGACTGCTGTGGAATAAATTATGTACCGCGACCAAGTGAAATTGCAGTGAACAAAGCATTTCAGGCAAGCAGTTCTCTGGCTGACAACTTCATGATGGACTGTTATTCGTTGTTAGTACTCAGTGTTTTCGCTGTGTCTCCTGGTGCATACAGAGTTAAGTACGACGCCTGATTTTTTTTATTGGGAAGGCAAGTGTTGATAAAACAGCCTCCACATTTGCAGGCCGCTCCTCATTATGTTCTAGGAGGCTGTTTCATAACATTATATGCCCTAGAACATAATACAACCTGAGCTTAGAGGCAGAACTGTGCACTTTCGGTACACTGTGGATGCATTTCTCTTGTGAAAGGCCTTGATGGCAACCACAGGTACTGTATCACTCTCCAGCCTTACAATAAAACCTGTCACCACTTTGGTTTGCCCTTGATTCATGGTTGCAGACCTCACTAAAACATTCTTGCAAAATGACATTTGCTGGACAACAGAAAAATGGAAATCTTCTGTGCCGTGTGTCACGGACTGTTTTGACACGAAGGCAGGCTGAGTCATTATCTGTGCAATTACGCAACTTAATTATGGCTGCCTCAGGCTAGCCCGGCCTCTCATCTGTCCATCTGTTAAGCATTCTTGAACTCAATCCATCTTTTTTTCCCTTTTCTTTGGTTTCGGAGCTATGGACGGCGGAGAATTTGGTTTCCGGGAAAGCTAAGATCTGCCATCCATCTGGCATACAATCATGCTCATTTCAGGACATCAGTTCTCATGGTTTTCAGACTTCTGTGCAAATTACCCCACCTCCTTGGTTGATATATAGCTAATGGCTAAGTATATGTGATATGTCCTCCACCCCTTCATATTTAGCTGGCGTTCTGGGTAACACCTGCTTAGAAATACAAATATGTCCCCTTGTGGAGCACAACTTTGAGCTGGTGTACTAGCAACATTTTACACGGCGGCGCATTGGTTAGCAATTCCGCCAAACAGCAAGAAGGTCTCTGGTTTCCTTTCATTCTGGAGTTTGCATTGTCTCCCTCTGTCTGTGTAGGTTTCCCCCAGTTTCTCCTGTCTCCTCATATGGGAGACCCTAGATTGCCCAGATGGGTAAGTGAGGGAGTGAATGGTTGTTTGTATGCATACGTGGCGGAGCTGTTAGGGGTATGTTTTGATTTTTAGCAATATTCTAATGCTGTAATAACAGCTATACATAAAATATGTTTGATTTCATATATTTTGATGTGAAAAAAGGGAATATGAAAATTTGTTACAGGCGTAGTTTACATGAATAAAATTTGAAAGAGAAATGCAGTTGAGTAAATATCTTCTCATATTAGATTAATTATACTTTCCCAGGCCATATGTTAATCTTGCAGAAAGGTTTTTCTCTCAGACAGACTCTGTGTGTGAGTAGAATATATTCAGGACTCAATGTTAGAGTGAACAAAATGACTGGCCTTGACTAGATTGAAAAAAAAAAAAGACAGAAAAAAAATGACGAGCTCAGTGACAAAGAGAGACAGTGAAAACAGCACAAAGAAGTGAAAAAGGAAATGTACCTTCGCTGAAACTCTGAAGGGCTTATCTAATCTCTTCCTTTGTTATTCTAACTTACTCATTAAACTCAGTGGCAGTGAAACTGCAACACAATCAGCTGCGTGTCTGCTACAATTTGTTGTGCAAAGGTAATTTTTTTCCCTTTAATATTTTCTGGAGCTACAGAGATAGATGTAATCATTCTTGGTCTATAAATTGTAAAGATCAAGCCGCCAATTTCCGTAGTGGAGGGGTTACCCAAGGAGCTCAGAGGTCGGGGGGCTTATGCCCCTGGCAATGTCACTGGATTCGGTCAGACTCACCACAACACAGACCCTGGCGTCCAGAACCCCCTCCGGAGGGGTTGGACTCTTATCCACTCTGGACTTGCCCTCAGTGAGAGGCACTGAGCAGGTGCGGGTATACTTATTACCCCCCGCAGGCCTCCTGCCACTTCGCTGAGATTTAAGTGGGTGGACAAGAGGGTAGCTTTCCACTCGCCTTCAGTTGTGGGGTTAGGATCCAAGGGTTGTTTGTGCCAATGCACCGAACGGCAGCTTAAAGTACACCCCCTTGCCGGAGTCCTTGGAGGTGCTGGAGAGCACTCCCGTCAGGGACTCCCTTTTTCCTTCTGGCGGGCTTCCATGATTGTGTGGACAACGACAATGAGATCAGGAGGGGCTTGATTGGCAAGAACAGCCCATCTGATCTGGTTACTGGACTTCTGTGCTCGTCATGGACTACCCATGACAATAAGGGTAACAAAATGTGCACCAGGACACCATTGGCCGCTGTTTGACGATTGACCTAAGCATATTTTGGAGTGTGATACGAACGTCTGGAAGAGTCCCCTGCCAAAAAGAGCTTCAATTCTCACCTCCGGCAGATCTTCGACCCCATCCCGGGGGTTATTGGGGACATTGAGTCTGAGTGAGCCATGTTTCATGCCTCAATTTTTGGGGTGGGGTTAAGGTGGTGACAAGGTGGTCTGTCATGACAGAAACTACAGATCTGTTGGTGAACAACCTCCATCAAGCTGAAGAAGGAATGAGTTTCTCTGCTCAGCCGGGGTATTGAGGGTATCGGGTTTGTCGGTCTCTGGATTTTATTACTGCTTTTCACTGATGATGTGGTTCTGTTGGTTTCATCGGACCGCGATCTCTCGGTCTCGTGCGAAAGGTTTGCAAAGGTTGTGAAGGATGAGAATCAGCATCTCCAAATCTGTGGCCATGGTTGTCAGCTGGGAAAAGGTGGAGTACCCTCTCTGGGTCAAGGATAAGATCCTCTCTGAACTGGAGTAGTTCAAGTATTTCAGGGTCCTTGTTCACCAATGAGGGCAGAATAGAGGAAAGATTGACAGTCGGATCGGTCTCAGTAATCAGCAGTAAGACAGACTCTGTATCAGCCCATGGTGGTAAAGACGGAAGTGAGACAAAGGGGGATGCTCCTTGTTTACATGTCGATCTACATTCCTACCCTCACCTGCGGTCACGAGCTGTGGCTAGTGACCAATATAACAAGATCACGGATACAGATGGCAGAGATGAGTTTCCTCCGCGGGGTGTGCGGGCTGTCCCTCAGAGATAGGTAAGGAGCTCAGTCATCCAGGGAGGGGCTCAGAGTACAGCTGCCGACGAGGTGGCTTGGGCATCTGGTCAGGCATCTGGTCACAACCTCCCTTTTGAGGTTGCCCAAACAACTTCACATCCTGTATGTGTATATCAGCTGTGTATGCACAATATTGGTGCTTTTTTGAATAAAATACGTTGTATTTTTCTGAGTCACTGCTTTTAACACAGGAGATTTATCTTCTACTGGATGGGCTGCTTCAAATAGTTGGGTTGGGGGGGTAAATTAAGAGTATGCCTACTTCATGAGACCCCCCCCCCACCACTGCTCTTTACAACTGCTATTCATTTTGCAGACAAGACTACTTTCATTCATCACTTCAAATTCAATTCCGAATGCACATTTTTAGCAGATTCACCACCCCATTACCCTTACATAAGGATGAGGAAGAAACATCCTGTCTTTAGCATCACTCACTCCGCTCTAACCATATGTGTTGAAACGAACGCTCAATGATCCCAGTATTAGGGTGATGTGTAGCCCACAAAACATACATGACATTTGTTACAGTTAATTGTTTTAGTTGACATGATCATTTTTTTTTGTCTTGCACTGGATGAAAATCCCTCAGCTGTACTGCAGTCTTGTACCAGAAGCCTCAAATAGATGCACAAACACTGACATTATTCATGAAGGTGAGAAATGAAACCGTGATGAATGAGTGGACTGCTCATTTATGCAAACACACAGACTCATACATAAAAAAAAAGCAAAGCATCCAAGCACACGCGCATGCAAAGGGTTGCACTTGGACGTATACACACACACACACACACACACACACACACACACACACACACACACACACACACACACACACACACACACAGCCTGGCTGCTTTGAAACCAGTTCAGTGGGTCCAAGTCAAAGTATCTCTGACAAATCAACAGTCGCCACAAGCTCAACGCTCATACAAAGATGTGAGAGATCACTCATTTTTGTTGATTTTAATGAGCGGTATCTGTCCAGATCTCCGCTCCTTTGGGTGTCTTTACTTAATCATGTGCAGTGGGCTACATATTAATGCCATGAAATGAATGAAATGGGGCCAATTTAAAACAAGAAGGAAAAAGAGCCGTGTGGTTAAATTTCATTTTCACTTGGTTCCAGTTCACGGCTGGGGCTTGAACGTGGCTCAAAGCGTTTTCGGAACCTGCGGCTGTGACGTATCAAAAAAGAAGAAAAGGAAAAGAAATATAAAATGAAATAAATGTAAGAAGAATAGGAGGTTGATTTTGACTAAAATGGTTAGAACAGAAGTGGCTGTGCAAAGGCCCTTTTTCCGCTTACTTGAACTACTATGAAAAGCTGAGATTTGAGTGCGGTCAAAGTGTTTTATGTAAATTAAGGTTATGTTATGTTCCTTTATATGCAATCCCTGGTCTACCAAGTGCTACAACCTTGGCAGTGTTTTCATACTCCAGACATGCCTTTCCACCCACACGCTCCTGCTGGTGAACAGATTCGGAATGAGCCTTCCCTACCACTCACCCAGCAGCCATCTAAAGACCCGAGGCATGTGTGTTCGTTGAAATGCGGCCATCAAAAACCTATTTGTTGATCTGCCCAAAAATGCCAACCCAGCAAGAGAAGCAATAAAGTAGTTTTCTTCACTGTCGTACCCTTTTTACCATTGAAATTAAAGCGCAGGTGAAATCACAGATCACAGCTGTTTTACTCAATATGTTTGAGCCTCAACTTTACCATTTGGCTTCTCACTGTTACACATAGCGGTTTGTCGCCTGTTCAGAGCTCACCCAGAGTGCTATTACATGAAGTAAAAAACACTTTGTCAATCCCTGTGACCTCATTCAAATAAGGGTAATAAAATGAAAAAAAAAAAAAAAATCAGTTAACAAACAGCTCTTGAAAAGACACATTGCCCCCATACACAGACACATATAAGGACATATTTTCATGCAATTGATCAAAAATAAAATTGTATTGTATTTATTAATATGAATGTATACCTGAGCAAGGTTTATCACAAAGGTCGTTATTTAAGTTTTATTTAATCAGATATATTATGTTGCCTTCTCACCATAGCTTTCTGACTCATAAACAAAGCATTAATTTTTATTCTCTATTTAAAATAAAATTCCATACCAGATTTTGACAATAAAACGTACGTACTTATACGAACTATTTATAACTTTTTTTGCTCAGAATTCTACAAATAAATCACTGATGCTGATGCCATGTAAAAACGAGACAAACCTAAACTAATAAAACAGATATGCTTGGACACTGGGAATCTCTGTGACCTAATTCAAAATAAAATTGCATAACAATGATGATAAAATATACGAAACTAAACTAAACTAAAATGAAATAAAATAAAATGAACAGCTGACAAACAGTGCTTGAAAAGATACCACGCTCCCATACACAGACATGTGTGGAAATTTTTAATGCAATTGGTCAAAATGAAAATTTTACTACATTTATTAATATTAGCATATATCCTGAGCGAGGTTTATCACAAAAGTCATCACTTAAGTTGTATTCAATCAGATATGTTGCTTTCTCACCACACCTCTCTGACTCTTGGTGTTCCACAAACAAAGCATTCATCTTTATGCTCACTTTAAAATGAAATTGAATTCCAGGTTCTGACAATAAAACTTATATACTTACATGTTCTATCTATAATTTTTACTGCTTAGAATTATTGACATAAGTCAATGATGCAATGCTGATTAAAAACAAAACAAAACAAAACAAAATAAAACAGATATACTAAGATAGGAACACATTATGAATCTCTGTGACCTCATGTTAAATAAAATAAAATAAAATAAAATAAAATAAAATAAAATAAAATAAAATAAAATAAAATAAAATAAAATAAAATAAAATAAACAGCTGACAAACAGCTCTCGACACCATGACCCACCATGACGGACATATATGTGGAGATTTTTTATGCATTGGTCAAAAAATAAAATGTTATTACATTTATTAATATGAGCATATATCCTGAGCAAGGTTTATCACAAAGGTCACACGAAGCATTAATTTTTATGCTCAATTTAAAATGAAATTGAGTACCAGATTCTGACAATAAAACATACTTACTGATACGCACTATTTATAACTTTTATTGCTTAGAATTACTCATATAAGTTCTGCTGCTGATGCCGATTAAAAAGCAAAACACAATAAAATGGATATCCTAGGATACAACACTGACTTAAATTTTGTTAAAACAGAGCTGCAACTTTAATTGCTGATTCATGCAACATCTACTTTCTTCAGTGATCACTGATTGATCCATAAGATTTCAAAAAATGTTAAAAAAATGCTTATCAATGTTTCCCAAATTCAAACATGACTTCTTCGAATATCGACAACCTAAAATGTTCAAGACTGTCACAGAGCGGTACAGGCAATACGGGAAAAAGAGAATTGCTCCTTTTATCTTTGAATTCTCATCAAATCTATCAACGATGAGCTTCAGATGTATCGCATTTGGTTCAACTGTATCAATATTCAGTTGGGCCAGTGTTTAAATTCAAAATATGTTTGTCCAAGTAAATGTCAAGATGTTAAGCATACAAATTTGTTGTAATTTCACCCTTCATTCAGGCCACTCATTTCGGGCCCCCAAGGCACATATCCTCGGCTCACAAAAGATGTCAATGCTTCACCACAATATTCGCTGGTAAGGAAACTCCCTTTCTATCTGTTCCCTTTCTGAAGAGAACTAGTGAGCTGCATAAGCATAAATGAATGTTGCTCCTTAGAAAACAAATCAATACAAATAATTTCCTTTAGGTCAATTGCTAATTAAATGCTAGTTTTCCTTCAATTAAAAGGCGAGTGGAGTTCAGAATATGACGCATAATCATATTTTTCCCCCCGCATGTCCCAGGGCAACTGCAAATATCCTGGGAAGATGGGTAATGTGAAAATAATTTTCTGATGTGTATCTGCAAATTGCTGCTGCCCTCGTGGTATCATCAAAGCTATAGGTAAGCTTTATCAACCTCCCACCTGCTAAATGATTTTAATGTTGATGGGTTGGATTACCCAGGCAGCAAGGCTTTCCAGAATGCTAAAGGTCACTCAGCATTATCTAAAGGTTATGCCTGACAATTATGCTGAATAGGATTGTGGTCCGGTATCACGAATAGGTATTTAAAAAAAAACAAACAAAAAAAAAAACATCAAATTTAAAAGTACATAAGCCATTTCATTCTACTTATGACACACATTTTCATTATCCTGGTATTCCTAGAAAGGGATAATGAGGTGAAACAGCAGATCCCCCTCCCCTCTCACTTTACTGTTCATTTTCTACCATCCCAACAAATCACTAATTTCTAATCTGTGAGGCTTTCTTTTAAAGACAAAGTTTGGCAGTAAAAGGCATTGACCACCCGCAACTCCCTTGGCTCAGAACCCCAGAGTAATATATTCCTTATTGGCCTTGCTCAAGTGGCCATCAACGTGGATCATCCATGATAGGAAGGGAAAGTGCAGAGACAAAGGGGGAGGCGGGGGTGGACTAGGAGCACCAGGGACAGGCGAGATTATGGATCTAGGTCTGGAGCAGAAATGTTGCTCAATGGGCCGCGGTCACCGGGAGATATGAAGCTTATGACAGATGCTTCTCTTCGTAATGCATTACTGGTCCGGGCTTGAACCCATCCGAGTCCTCCCGGGTTTTAAAGAGTGTGACTTAACGGAATATGGAGGGCTTCCACAACTGTCAAGGAGTATTTGTGCCGGTGCTCACAAACAGACATTGTCGTATCCACTCTCTGATGCGCATCCAATACTATCCAGTCGTGCACATGCAATTAAACGTGGGCCCAGTTATCCCCGAAGCATCCGCGTTCCAGTTAAACCTCCACAAGATGTAGTTAGAACTAATTACGCCCAGTCATAGAGCACGCAATGAATTTCCCAATTTTTCAAAAGAGAGGTGTATATTTGCTCTGCAGCAACAACAGCAACCGCAAAATGGGATTGTCATTTTAATTGAGAAGGTGAGTTAACGAGAAGAACAAGCCGGAGCCTTTGTGTGAAATCCATACGCCGACACCTGTGTTGAACCTCGGATTACTGGACTCGTATAAAGTAAATATGACACGCGTCATTGTGTGATCGCGCGATGGGCTTATGCTACACGACCAAAATGGTCTGCAAAGATCAGACACCGCGCTGCTACGAAAACACCTTCTCTGCCTTTAACGCAAAAGATGTTCAAGTGTCACGGTTGATATGCGTTTTAGTATTGTGAAATAATTTAATAAAGTCCGCAATTTTGACATCTCTGACGTCTAAAAGCTCCACACCTCCTAAAAGCATCCCAGATGTCATTACTGTTGCAAAGTGTCTACTTGTTTTTTATCCGTTTCTAGGCAATATGTTGATCTCTACCAAGATCTACCCGTTCATCAACACCTCCATACGTTTTGGTACATTCGGTGCAAAAGCCTTATTTTTCCGCTGTGTTTTCTCTTTACGATCTTAAGACGGTGTAGTGGATTTAACTTTTATTGGTCCGGACTGTTCCCAGCTGATTGAACTGGCCCGAGAGTAAATAAAAGCAATGTTTATTGGAGGGAAAAGTGATAAGACTTATAGAGCTTGGAGAGAGACGCGGATAATCATACATGTTCTGTTTACCCTTCAAGCGCGGTACCCCTGCTTTGCATAAAAATGAAATGCTTAAAATCATTTAAATCCAGGGTGAGTACTGACGATATAATAGCATCACCCGCCGAACAGTAAAAGCGTGTGTCCTTGTGATCAAATGTTGGACGAATTAATTAAGTCTTAATTTGACTTATATTCAATCACTCTGCCTCCAGCTCTGTGTCCGTCCCGTCTTCGTAGCTGAATAACTTTTGTGTTTATGTGCAATAAACAGGATGGCTTTTTGATGATAGTGGTTTTGTTCAAATTAATAATTGTCTGAAACAAATGTGTGGAAAGGGCAGTTATCGTTGTGATATTTACTGTGATACGTTTATCGGGCCCATTTGGAATTAATGTTTTGCGTGAATCTGTGACACTTTTGAGAATCGAATGTTGATCAAGCTGTTCTGTTTGTGAGCACGCATGAAACATAAATTTGAAACAGAACACTTAGCACCCGGTTTTCTCGTCCTAGCTCTCCCTCCACAGCATCACATGACCTTAAATTATGACCTAACATTATTTTCTAACCACTTCCAGGAAAGGTGGTCGATTATTCTTAAAGCAGTGCAGTTTAGCGACCTCCTAGAATTCCATAAGATTGCTATAACAACAACAAGAGCAATACAAATAACAATAATAACAGTAATGCGAATAATGATATGAATACTACTAGAACTACTACTACTACGACTACTAAAAATACAAATACAACCTTACTCCTAAAAATTATGTTTATTAGCACTATTATGATGATGATTATTATTATTATTATCCATATCGATCTTCTTCTTCTTCTTTTCCTTTCAGCTTTTCCCTCTCAGGGGTCGCCACAGCAAATCAACCTCCTCCATCGAACCCTATTCTCTGTATCCTCCTCTCTCACACCAACTACCTTCATATCTTCTCTCGCTACGTCCATAAATCTTGTCTTCGGTCTTCCTCTAGACCTCCTGCCTGGCATCTCCAATTCCAGCATCCGTCTACCAATATCGTCCCTATCCCTCCTCTGTACTTGACCCAACCATCTCAGTCTGGCTTCTCTGACCTTCTCTCCAAAACATCTAACATAAGCAGTCCCCCTGATGGACTCATTTCTGATCCTATCCATCCTCGTCACTCCCAAAGAGAACCTCAACATCTTCATCTCTGCTACCTCCAGCTCTGCCTCCTGTCTTTTGTTCAGTGCCACTTTGTCCAAACCATACAGCATCGCTGGTCTCACCAATGTTTTGTAAACCTTTCCTTTCACTCTTGATGATATTCTTCTATCACAAAGAGCCCCTGAAACTTTTCTCCACCCATTCCAACCTGTATGTACCCATTTCTTAACCTCTTTACCACACTCTCCGTTGCTCTGGACTGTTGACCCTGAGTACCTGAAATCCTCCAACTTCTTAATCTCTACTCCCTGTAGCCTCACCGTTCCACCCGGGTTCCTCTCATTTACACACATATTATTATCAGTATTGATATGTTTTTATTATTACTATAAGATAATATTACTATATATAATAAGATAGTAATGATTATAATTAAAATCATAATTACATTACAATTTATATTTTTATATATATAACATGTTAACACTTCTATAACAACAACAGCAATGACTACTATTTCTTCTAATAATATTAATAATATAATACATGTTGTCATTATTATTATTGTTATTGTCATTGCTATTTTGTTATTGTTATTTTTGTTATTACTCAATTTATCATTTTAATTTAAATGGCTGCTATTATTGTTGTTGGTGGTGGGGATGGAGTGTTGCTGCGATTATTATTACAATAATTATGACGATAATTATGACTATCATTATTATTATTAGTATCATCATTGTTATTGTTGTTGTTGTTGTTGTTGTTGTTGTTGTTGTTGTTGTTGTTGTCATTTTGTAAATTATAGCTCAGTTATTTTAACAGGTCATTTATTTATTTATTTATTTTTAAATCAATGTTTTCTGATCAAACCCCTTTTCCACGGCCACAGTTTAGAGAATCATTGATTGGTGCCAGGGATTCATGCTGATCATCCATAATGTCCGGCAGCCTGTCCTCCGCTGTGGAGATGGCAGAGTGTGTGAAGCACATGGTCCAGTGTTTTCATGCCAGATGCTGCGGTGCAACTCCTGTTCCACATTTTGGGCTGCTTGAGGACGCCTTCGAGGTGCTCCAAATGGGAAATATCATCCACCGGGGGGAAAAAAAACAAAAACAAACAAAAAAGGATTGTTTCCTTTGTTACGCTCAAAACCACGGGCGCATTCATCACACCCAGGAATGCAGAAATTAAAAGAAGTGCGCGAGCGAGTGCAAAGATTTGTAAATAAATCACTCCTCATTAACTTGTAGAGAGTATTTCATTAACAGCAAGACCGTTAAGAGTGTGTGTCACACACTTCAATGCCTCCAGGGGATGGAAGATATCAAAGATATTGCAGCCAAACAAAAAGATCAAACATTTCAAAATTTTGCATGCAATCAGGTTAGGATTTGCAAGATTCAAAAGATGTTTCACTGACGCAACGTAAAATTCAAGTAATGCAATGACAATTACCACGTCCCATAAATCATTTTTGTAATTTTCTTATTTCTGGGAGAGCCAGGGGGTTATGGTGCAATCGCTCTGCCGGGGTACCTGGTTTCATCTGTCAGGCACGAACCTGGAACATGCACCTTTGGATGATGAACACTGGGTCCGCACTGAGGCATGGGAGGATGGATCATAAAAATCGATTGTTACTGCCACTGGAGTCAAAGGGGGCAACTGATCCGGTGTGTAGTTGCGGACACCCTGCAAATTGTTTGAGTTGTGCGTTTCACCCCAGCAGAGAAGCTTCGCAGTGCTCATAGTCTCTCAACTTCACCATGACTATGTCAGATGCAGAATATGTGAATATGATGCGTTCCGCAAAGCGATGTATGACTGCGGTACGAAAGGCCTGAGCAAATATTCCTGTCGATGGAGACACATGCCGGACCCGGACATAGTGCCGTGTGGGAGGACATCACCGATGATGGTTCTGGAAAATTAGCCCAATTTAATCCGGAATTTAAAAAAAAAAATCTCCTCCACCCCCTCCTCATCTCTTCTGTTCCTTTAGGCTTCATGGGTCACCACAGTCAATCATCTGCGACCACCTGAACCTCTCCTCTGCACCCCCTTTTTCCTCACACCAGCTTTCTTCATGTCCTCTTTCACTCCATCGCTAAATCTCCTTCCTGGTCCTCCTCTTGACCACCTTCAACCCAGACCTTAACTCTACCATCTATCTCTATCTCCAAAACATCCAACATGACTCCCTCTGACGGACCGATCCAATCCAACCTCGTCATCTTCATCTCTGCTACCTCCAGCTCAGCTTCCTGTCTTCTCCATAATGCAACACCTCAGGTCTCACCGTCGTCTTCTTCACCTTAAATCTAATTGTCGCTGATATATACTTTTATAACACGTTTACACGGGATACTTTTCTCCACCTGTTCCAACCTGCTTGCACGTTTCTTCGCGACCATCATCTGCCGGCTGTGAAATGTCTTGACATGACTTCTATTCTCACAGCAATTACGATGACATATTTGCTTGCGTTGAAGAATGCGTCACGGTGATTCGACAGGTTTTGACGCTTGAAAAGTAAATAAATAAAATAATGAACAGATAAACTTGCTGTCTGATGAAGCTGCTAGACCACCGAAATTAAGTTCACTTGAACAAATGAGATAATGGAGATTGAGTTCAAAGTGTTTTCAAAATGTCACAAATGTTTTGAGGCTGTAATGATTTTATAATTTTCTCATTTCTATTGCTTCTCAATAGTGTCAGGAGTTCACCGAGTGCGTGGCAATATTCAAAAAGGCTTAGAAAACAAATTGAGCTTAAAAAAAAGGCTTAATTAGATAAGGATTGAAAGACTGTTTCCCTTTTCTTTTTTTTTTCAATTTAAATTTTGGGCGACACATGCAAATTCTTAGCAGCAAAGTGAGGCTTTATCAATGGAACTGTGAGAAATGCAAAAAAAGGTTTTGGGAAATTCTAGAAAAGCTACCTGAAAATTTGCTACCCACACACACGCACACACATCTCAGACGCTGCAGCCAGCTCAAAACCAACAGATTTGCTTTTTTTAGAGAACATGTTTTTAAGAGTCTGAAACTGAGTTGATTTCAGCTTATTTATTCATTTATTTTTTCACCTGGAGTTGTTTTCTTTTTCTTATTTTATTTCCATTGTTTTTTGTTTTATTTGCATCTAAGCCCCCCTGTTTATTTTACCTCCATTTGGTGTTTTTCTGTTCAGCCCCCGTCTTTGAACCTGTCCTTGTCGCTCGGCTCCCATTTCCAATCATATCCTGCTCCCTAACTTGCCAATGTTGTAGATCACAATTTAGCTTGGTGATTTATTTTGTCTTTTTCAGATTTTTCTTTTCATCAGCTTTTTCTTTGTCTTCCCCTTTTTGAATCATTTTCTCTGTCAGGATAGCTGCATGCTTGGATTCTGGCTAGTTCATCTTTTTTGTTATTTCGATTCAATTGCTATTGATTTTAAGGTCAATGGCAGTTTTTATTAATTCATTTTTTTTAGTTTGACATAGAGCTCATCAAAATGTAATATAATATATATAATTACATATATACATATATTATATACATACATATATAATACATATGATGATTTTTTTTTTTTCTTCCTGAACAGAATTTCTTGCTGTAAAAAACAAAAAAAAAAGGACAACCAGTTACCAAAAGCTCTTTACACTGGATTTCATTCACATTCACTCACACACTGATGGCGGCCAAGCTGCTGTGCAGGGCACACTTGGGGTTCAATGTCTTGCTCAAGGGTACTTTGGCATGCAGACAAGCTGAGGATCGAACCGCCAACTGAACAACAGACGCATTTATTTTCAACCAGGAAGCCAGTTGTCAGCCAATAAAACCATGCCATGTTTCCTCACAGCCTTTGCCCCTGCATCCTGTCAGCTGAAAATGACAGGGCTGGCGGTGTGAACTTTCCACTCTCCCACGGGAAGCCTGTCACGGAGCCCTTATTTTTCCCGGGAAAAAAACAAAGTGGCGTTCATCCGATGAAGCCCCGCCATTCCTGTCACCATCCCTGCACTATTTCGCTAACCTCCTGCCAGGATTCGCTAACCCGCCTGCTTGTACATGTCAACGAGAAATCCATCGCAACGCCGGAAAACTAAACTGAACTCAAGTTTTGGACAGACCTCACGGACTGACATGCGCTTCAAAGCAGTTTCCAAGGCAGATTTTAACCAAGGAGTGCGAGAGAACGGAGGAGACGTCGTGTAGCGGCGCCGCGAGAGGGGCCGCGAACAGGTGTTTACTTAACAATACCCAATCGTCTATCAGGTTTCTGCCAAAACTGATCGCTTCCCCTCGAGTGAAACAAAGGGCAATTTGTTTTTTGTGTGATAATCAGTGTACATCATCAGGTTATCCAAGCAGTGCATGTGACATGGGCATTGCCGCTGTAGCTGCATGGGGTAGACGATAAAAACAAAGCAATGAGAAAAATAACCCCGCTGCCGTCCATAGTTAATGTACCTGCCGGATACTTCAGCGCTCTCCTTTGGTCATTCGATGTGTTCCAGAACAAACAGATACAGGCGAGGCTACGGGCTGCTCGCTGTAATTATTTGTTAGAGAACGAGAGGAGGTTTGCTGCTCCCAAAAATAGAAAGCCAGTGCGTGGTGGGGATTGTTTCACCACTAGTGCAAGAATAAATGATCGTATAAAAGACTCTGGAGTGACAATTTCCTGAATCGTTTGTGTTTGATTCCGGTGTTGCGTGCTGAACGTAACCTCTGTCTCAACTCTGCACCTGCACAAGACAGACCCGGGGAGAGGCAGCCTGCCTTTTCCTATCAGGAAAAAATAAATGCATCTTGACAGGCGGGTGTCAAGATTACAAATGGTGGTAAAAAAAATAAAAAAAAAAACAAAAACAAAAAAAGGATGTTACACTAAAAGAAAAAAGAAAAAAAAAAAGCTTATTCTGGAAAAGAACGGCTTGCTACTCACTGGAATGAGGTCGATTGGAGGTCATTTAAAGCCTACGGTTAGGCAATAGAACCTGATATTCCAAGAGCTTGAAAAAAAAAGATCTTTTTACTAAAAATTGAACCTTTATTTCCAGTTAGTCAAAAGAGATGGCTCCAGTTTCTGCGCTCTTTTTTACACGCCTCATTATCGGAGAGCTGCTTCTTCCACAGACTCGTACAACTTATGTTTCAAGGGATGATACAAGAAACTTTCCCATTTTGCAGCACACACAAGCTGCGCTTAACTTTTAAGATGTCCAATCTGCACTATCTAAACTTGCAAATCCTGTTCAAACGTCTAAATTTTTCACTTTTTCTTTCAACTTGCCCAACCTGTTGATATGGTGTACGTCTTTTGTGAGAATATCCTTATGCTTTATTTATTTAGTTATATAAATAAATCTATAAATACACACACACACACACACACACACACACACACACACACACACACACACACACACACACACACACACACAAATGTATATGTACATTCTGTGTTCCTATTTCCTGCAAATGCTTGTAATATGTGGATATACCTGCTTTGACAAATTAATTTCCATCCATGATGAAATCTATCTATCTATCTATCTATCTATCTATCTATCTATCTATCTATCTATCTATCTATCTATCTATCTATCTATCTATCTATCTATCTATCTATCTATCTATCTATCTATCTATCTATCTATCTATCTTGCTAGCTAGCTGGATTTTTGGATGGCACAGATACACTTTGAAACCAAGAAAAAAATGTAATGCTCTTCAATTTTCTACCAATAATTCAGGAAATATCTAAAATGAAAATACAAGCCGGATCATGATTCAGTCAACAAAGAAGGTGGCAAGAAAAAGTCTTCAAATTAAAGATGGATAATTAAATAGAAAGATAGCTTGCTAGCTAGCTTGAAAGCTTGCTAGCTCCATGGATATATGAATAGATAGTTTGCTTGAAAGCTCACTCGATAGCTCTCTGGCTAGTCAGCTATCAACCTAGCTTTCAGTTTTTGCTTGTATTTTCCTTTAGATATTCCCTGCATTATTTGTGGAAAATTGAAGATCATAACATCATTTCTTGGTTTCCGAATGTCTCAGTGCCGTCTAAAAAAATCCCCCCCAAAAAGAAGGGAAAAATGTAGTTCCTTTGAATGGCAAAATTCACAGGAAGGTTTCCCATCCCTGTTAGAATTTGAGCCTGTCAGTGTTGCAAACGGTGCGTGGTGATTCAAGTTGAGGCTAGAGAATTTAGCAGAAAAGTGCAGTTTCCGGAACATTAGGCCAGAAATGACACACACTTTGATTTCACAGTCATATAATTGGAGTTCTAATATTTCCCAGACAGGCTGTCCAGTCAATCAAATGATATTACCTGCTGCTTGAATTTGCTGAAAGTGAGACTCCTGCTAAAGTAATATTTTTTTCTGTAATGTGCTCAGGAACCAATATGCTGCTGACTGGGGCTGATGATGGGTTCATTTATTTATATATTTGTTTATTTTTTGTCAGGTCTGCTGAATTTGCAGGAGATCACACGTCACAGCCTTGTTTGAACAGCTGAGTTGGAGTTTTTAGCTGTAACATTATTGGGGGGGGGGCGGCGGCGGGTTAGCGCTTCCACCCCGGGAAGTTGCCCTGGTTCCTGGATGCCGACAGGGGGCTTCTTCCGTGAGGAGCAGCCAACTGCTCATGGTTCATCCATGGTGGGTTAAATGCAGAGGACGATTATCCCCACGAGGGATTGATAAAGTTTTCACTATTACAGTGAATTTTCCTTTTTAATTTAATGTAATTCCGTATAAATAAAACTCAGGTTTCTCTTTACTCTTAATATTTTTGTGGAAGGGTATTTTGGTACGCTCTCAGGTCTGTGGGGGTTCTCGGTCACACAGGTCATGGTGAATTCCTGACAAAATCTTTTTGTCATTGCATCTGGACTTTAAAATCAAGTCCATTTTCTCCCCTTGACATATTTTATCAAGAAGATTTTTTATCCTGGTAATTTGTAATGATTTATTTCCTAATCCAATTACCGGTGTGTTTGAGCTCGTTTAACATCCTACCTCATTCCTTGTTTTTGACAGAGAGTTGATTCCTCCCCTGTCAGCCCAGACTTTGTGTCTCCTACAGGGCTCCGTGTTCACACCTGTCTCGTATTGTGAAATTTGTCAAATTTGTTTTATGTTCTGTCTGGAGTTCTGGCATTCGTCAGATCCTCTGTGTTTGTTCCACTTTGCAGTTTCCTGTCGTTCCCGTCTGATATTCGTCCCTGTTCTTTTGTCAGCAGCTTAGTTAGTATTTCAGTGTTATTTCGCCTAAAATAATCTTCATTCATCAAGTTCCGGAATGCTGCTGACGCCACATATTTTGGCCCCATCCTGCCCCTGATGGAATTCACAAATTATGTCATGAGCCAAACCGATCTCATATTACTCGGTGCATTCGCCCCCACTGCCAACCTCACCATAAGGCAGATCAATAAATGACAAGGATAGACTCGGATGCAAACACAACAGAATGACATGCTGTTGGTGTGGCACTAAAATGTACTATTTACCAATTTATTCATTCAAATATTAAATTATTTATTAATTTATTTGTTTACTTATTGAAATTAAATTTCTCTTTTTTTTTTTTTCCATTTGTATGTTGTCATGTCTGACCATAATTGTGCTATCTTATTCTGACATCATTTTGAGTGCAACCGCTTTTTACCCTGGAACGTCACCGCCGGCTATCTGTTCAGCTGCACGGTCAGGTTTATCAAGCAAGTCACATTAATCCTCGGGAAAAGCTTTGAACATACTATATCACTCCTGGATTTGGTACATGTATGCAAAAAAAAGGTATAACTTGTAGCCATTTCATTGGGCAATAACTTCCCTCTGTTCATTTAAGTTAAGCATGCATCTGAACAGAGGTGGCCAGAATGTTGCCAAAATTATTTTAATATGTAACTTATCAACCTTGACATAACAGTTTATCCACCCTGCTCTGATAGAGCATGCCATGGTTCTCTGCCACCAGCAGCGAATAACTGGTCTCCACTTATACAGCGCTTTATGCTGGATTACATTCGCCCGTCGACACACCGATGGCAGCAGAGCGGCCATGCGAGGCGCTAACCAGACCATTGAGAGCAACTGGGCGTTCCGTCTCTTGCCCAAGGACACCGGTGATTGAACCGCCGACCTTCCAATCAAAGGGATGCAGGATCTACCAACTGACACACAGCCGCCCTCTGAAAACTTTTTTTTTTTTTTCTAAGATATACCATCTTTCATCATTCTCGCTGGTGCGTCTAATTCAACAGAGACCTATTCAAATGTTTCTGAACCAGATCATCTTTTGTGATATTTGTAGACCCTCAGAATGCTCTCAAGCCAGCTGCTAGCGTATTTATCTTAACATATCCAACAAATACATATATTCATAAGTACACTTCATGTCACTTCTGTACATCTCATGTTTTATTAGAAAGCATGCATACACACAGACACACAGGATCAACTAGGCTTCAGTGTGAGCAAGCAGACAGCACTTAGAGCAACGTAGAACAACCCAACAACACATTAACCCATTCATATACCTTTGCCTGAGGCTGAAGGGAGAGCTCACGTTTACAATTTAGAGTGTTATTAATATTTGTGTCTGCAAAACCAGGTTAGAAATCATACTATCTTTGTTAGATATTAAATACACTATTATACATTGTGAATACAGTAAAGAGAATTATAGCCCAACCCCACCGGTCCAAGTTGTTTTATATTTTACCATCTTTCAGATCTACTTTGTTTTTGCACCAACAGCTGTACCTTTCTATTTGCTTTCTATGCTCATAGTGGCATCCTTTTAACATGTTGCAGGCTGGCGCATAAAAAAAAACAAACACTCTACAGTAGGAAACCTGCCTGGAATAAATAAAAGTAGATAACTATACTTGGGCCAAGAGAAAGAGTTGGCCTCGTTTATTACAGACATTCAGAAAAAAAAAAAAAGAAAATGAATGGATAAATAAATAACTTGATGCATTAATTATCAACATATTTGTAAACAACTTTGCAATCTCAAGTTAAAAGCCTTCAATTCAAGAGTGTTGTTTTTCTACTTAACCTGAGTGACCCAACTAATTGATGATTTAATTACTTTTGGAGGCATTTGAATAATTGTTATATATATATATATAAAAAAAAGCATTTAGTGTTTTGTTTGTTTTGCTTGCATGTACTCAAACCTGAATTCAAAGATAGTTGGCAGGAACCTGTTATCACCCACTTTGTAAATAACAAAGGTTTCCCTCTCACATTTTTCAGGCTGGTAAGACCTCCTCACACCGATGCGTCTTTTTCTAATTACATTTAGAAAACAACAGCAAAAGACGGAGAAAGGCAGATGAGGTCCTCGCTAATTACATTAGAGCCGGAGGAAGATTGACACTCGTGATGAAGTGATTTGGCTGCTTACAGCCCTTTTGACGAAGCTCAATAACTTTAAGTCTGTTGCTGTTGTTTATGGGATTGAGCTGTCGTCTGGACATCGCTCACGCTGACGTTCGTCTCTGCATCGCATGTCTAAGCAGCTCAATTGCCGCAACTTGAGCGGCCGTATGACATCTACAGTGTGTGCTTCCAATGGCCTCCAAAATAATCTACCAAAGTTAAATAATATAGATACTGGCGTTTAACGCCGTTTCGGACTCGAGCAAAAGAGACGGCCCTTAATGCAGCGGTCAACTGTGGCCCTGAATGAGTTTTGTAACGATAAAAATTGACCAAAGAACAACTCAGCTGCATGTTGGATTTCTCTTGATGCCTTTGATTCCTTCATATCAAATTTGCTAAAACATTGATCATCAACAATAAATAAACAAATGAAAAAATAAAAACAAATAAATATATACAAATAAATGAAAACACAGATAAACTGATATACAAACAAATAAATAATGGGTAAACAAATAAGTGAATAAATAAATATATGGATTAACATACCAATCGCTTAATAAAAAAACAAGTAGACAGTAACATGTTGATAAATAAATATGTAGATAAATACACATTGTATGTACATGCATAAATGCATCCATGCACACATACATGCGTACAAATACACACATACGCACACGCACAAGCACACGCATGTACACACACACAAACACATCTTCTGCATTCTTTTAGTTTTTTCATTTTAATGGCATCCCCTTGCCAAACACAGAGGTGGAAGAATACATTAATCACCCCTCAGGGCACCATTGAGCTTTAGCGTTAGACATCTTTATATTTTTTCGGCAGAGCAGCTCGCAATGAGTTACTCACTAATGCATGACTTAAACCTGTTTCACACTAATGCAAAGAAACAATGTGGAATATTGAAATGTGAAATCGGCGTCTGACAGCATGAACACATTGGGTCTTGTGCAACCATTGGAATTGCCATCTCAGCCAAACATCTTTTTTTTCCCCAAATAATAGAGCATGAGAAGTTATCAGCGCATCACTAATCAGAACATCAACACATATGAACATCGTCTAACCTATTTAAACAGCTGTATATTTTGATATCCTTGCCTTTTCCGATATGTGGTATATTTTTGCTGCTGAGGATTCACGTGGTGCTCAAGAAGTTTCGCTCGACTGAAACGGGGCTCTGAAAACAGTAAGTCTAGCATCTCGTTGCAGTCAGTAGTTATATTCCCTAAAAGATGAAACATCACTTTGACTCTGAACACACTTTTTCAGTACAACACAGAATCTTCCGGTGTCTGAGTGTGTGTGTTTGTGTGTGTGTGTGTGTGTGTGTGTGTGTGTGCGTGAGGCTTTGTTTGTCTTTGGGTGTTTGTCTAAGTCTGTGTTTACCGAGGGGGTACATAGAGGAACCAAGGTGTTTGCAGCTGTCACAATGAGATGTCAATATTTATGACACATTATTTGCTATCTGCTACGTGAGATCTCTCTCTTTCTTTCTCTCTGCCTCTCTCTCTCTCTCTCTCTCTCTCTCTCTCTCTCTCTTCCTCTCTCCCTCTCTTCTTTTCTCTCTCTCTTTTTTACTTACCCTCGGTCACCAACTCTTCTTTTACACTACAACAACCAAAACAAAAAA